>WNWK01001968.1:0-140000 GCA_009830355.1 Cherax destructor
CTCTATTGTAGTCAATATGGCTTTCGTAAGGGCCGTTCTGCCATTGACCCCTTACTGCACTTAGATACGTATATTCGTAATGCCTTTGCCAATAACCACTCGGTTATCGCCATCTTTTTTGATCTTGAGAAGGCTTATGACACAACTTTGAAGTATAATATCTTGACCCAGGCCCACTTTTTTCCTTAAGGCTTTCTTAACTGAAAGACATTTCCGTGTCCGGGTTAGTAATGAGCTTTTCCCGGACTGTCCAAGCTGAAGGTGTTCCCCAGGGTTGTGTTCTGAGCACAACACTCTTTCTCCTTGCTATAAATAATCTGGCATCAGTTCTCCCATCCAACATTTGGTCATCGCTTTATGTGGATGACTTTGCTATAGCTTGTGCAGGTGCTGACTGTCACCTCATTGCAGTTTCCCTCCAGCATGCCGTCAACCGAGTTTCCGATTGGGCCACCACTCACGGGTTTAAATTTTCTAGTGGCAAAACTCATCAAATTATGTTTACTAGACGTTCAGTGGTCTTTGATCATCCGTTGTACCTATACGGCTCACATATCCCAGAACGTGACAGTCAGGTTTCTCGGCCTCCTGTTTGACCGTCGATTGTCCTGGAAACCTTACATTACCTCTCTGAAGGCAACTTGTCATAGCCGGCTGAATCTCCTAAAAACCCTCGCACATCTTTCGTGGGGGTCTGATCGTAGCACTCACCTCCGCCTGCATTCAGACTTAATTTTATTGAAACTTGATTATGGTGACCAGATATATTCGGCGGCCTTCCCTGCTACTCTTTCTAGCCTTAATCCCATACATCACCAGGACACATGACCATTACACTAGACACAGATCACTCCTCGATCTTCCCCGTGTCCATCTAACACTATGTAAAAACTCAATGCATATAAAAGGCACGAAAATTTGGAATTCATTACCTGTCATTGCCAAAGAAACCCTGCCTGTACCCCAATTCAAAACGATGCTAAAAAAACACCTTCTCACCCAAACCTAAATGCTCAATATCAAACATTCCCAACAAAGTAGAATAATCACTTAAATGTAAAAACCTGATTAATCACTTAAATGTAAAAACATGATTAATCACTTAAATGTAAAAACATGATTAATCACTTAAATGTAAAAACCTGTTATGAATAATACATACTAAGCTAACTGTTTCTATAACATTTACATTATAATGACCACGTAAACTGTAACTGCAATGCAATTAATTGTTTTAAATTGTTATCTCACTCAATTAGTTGCATTGCTACAACTAATTGATATGTTCAACTTATATTCAAACTTTATAACTTAGATACACAATTATACTTATTTTATAGATTATCAACCATAATTTTTTACCATGTAGTCTACTATTAAATAGTCCTAAGAATGCCCGCAATGCACAGCATATTAGGGGCTTTTGGCATGTACATCTCATTTATACCTATGTATCATGTCTACCCAACTATGTATCATTGTACCATGTCTAAATAAAGTATTATTATTATTATTATTATTATTATTATTATTATTATTATTATTATTATTATTATTATTATTATTATTATTATTATTATTATTATAGTATTATTGCGTTTATGCCTTGGTGCATTTCGTTCTTTCCCGGTTGAGAGCCTCTGTGTAGAAGCGAATATTCCATCCTTGTCCGATCGTCGTGATGCACATTGCATTCACTATTATGTTCGCTCTCATGACCTCCGCAATCCTTCCATGTATAGGATTGTCACAGATGTTAGTAGGCGCTCTTTATTTGTCCGTCGCCCCTGTTTACTTCGTCCCTTTTCTCTTCGTCTACATTCACTCTTGTCTTCCCTTCAGCTACCACCTTTATATGTTCATGTGACATCTCCCTTTTCCCTACCCCCTTGGGAAGTTCCTGCTGTCCGTGTCTGTTCTATTCCTCTACCTTGCGCAAAAGCCCAACTACCCACGGCGGCTTCTCGCTCTTTTTTTCTAGACCACTTCCGTTCTCATTCCCATGCCATCACAGTGTACACCGATGGTTCAAAGTCATCTGATGGTGTCGGATTCACAGCAGGCTTCCTGGACAGCGTCATGCAAGGGCATCTATTACCCTCGGCTAGCATATTTACGGCTGAATTGTATGCCATTCTTGTGGCACTTATCCGTATTGCATCTATGCCTGAGTCACCATTTGTGGTCGTTTCAGACTCCCTTAGTGCTTTACAGGATATCCGTAAAATTGATACACCTCACCCCCTAGTTCTTCGTATTCAACTTTGGTTATGCCGTATCTCTAGCAAGCACAAAGATATTGTTTTTTGTTGGGTCCCTGGTCATGTTGACGTACAGGGCAATTAACAGGCAGACACTGCTGCACGGTCAGTAGTACATGACCTTCCAGTTTCATATAGAGGTGTTCCTTTCACGGATATTTTGCGGTCATTGCTACACACCTTCGCACCCATTGGCAAAAACGCTTGTCTGACCTGCTGAATAACAAACTTCATTCTATTAAACCGAGTATAGGTTTCTGGCCTTCTTCTTGTCACCAATGTCGAGGTTGGGAGACTACACTCTCCCGTCTTCACATCGGCCACACTCGTCTTACTCACGGGTATCTCATGGAGAGGCTCCCTGCCCCTCTCTGTGAGCATTGTCAGGTTCCAGTGTCTGTTCGACATATTCTGCTGGACTGCCCACTCTATCAACGAGCACGCAGAATTTACCTCCAACGGCGTCTTCGCTCTGCGGCCCTTTCGTTACCTTCCCTTCTTGCAGATGGACCCTCCTTTAATCCTGACTCTCTCGTTGACTTTTTGACAGAAACTGACTTACTACACAAACTCTGAAGTTTATACCTCTAGCACCTCCCTCAGTCCCTTCTACCTCGATCTCTTGCTACCCTCTATCCCTGCACTATCCACTGTCCTGCTTCACTCCATACCCTACTAATCATCCATCTCCCTCTTACAATCCATTCTCCCTGCATCCTGTCCTGACCAGCCGTGCTGTATAACCCCTGTGGTTTAGCGCTTCTTTTGATTATAATAATCTTACCTTGATTAGCAGGGTAGTTACTGGTACCTTTAACCTCGCTAACCACTGAAGTACACTCATCCTGGAGAACAGAGAATCGATTTCCTACCTTCAGATCTTCTCTATAAAGCTTCATTATCTTGACACTTCACCTTTAGTAGAGACCACATTCCACTTGAAGTGGTTGTCACTCTTCAACTCACTTATAGTAACCTTTTCCTCCACACTGACTCCACCCTTAACACACTCACTCCCAAATCCATCTAGGCGAATATTCAGCCTCCTAATTTCCTCTTGGAGAAGTAGAACCTCCTCCTTCAACACTGAGATTCCAAACCACTGCAGCAAGCCATGGTGCTCTGTAACGCTCCACACTAATCCCCCAGACAGCTAGGACAGGATGACCTTTCGTGGCCACTGACCTCAGCAGTAGCATCCTCCCACTGTGTGTAACACTTGTCAAACACTTCTGGGGATAATTGGTTACTAACCTTCGCTGACTCCTTATTTACACTTCTGGAAGGAAAGTACCTCACCTGAAAAGATAATAAACACTGTATTACTCAAACTGAATATCCACATTATGAATACAAATGTATAAATGCAGCAACTTAATAAATGCACTATACATGATAAAAAAATATAGGTATACCTGGAGAGGGTTTCGGGGGTCAACGCCGCCGCGGCCCGGTCTGAGACCAGGCCTCGTGGTGCATCAGGGTCTGATCAACCAGGCTGTTACTGCTGGCTGCAAGCAAATTGATGTACAAACCACAGTACACCTAGTTGTACTCACCTAGCTTGTTGTGGTTGCAGGGGTCGAGGCATAGCTCCTGGCCCCCGCCTCTTCACTGGTCTCTACTGGGTCACTCTTCCTGCTCTATGAGCTTTATCATACCTCTTCTTAAAGCTATGTATGGATCCTGTCTCCACTACATCACTTCCTAGACTATTCCACTTCCTGACAACTCTGTGACTGAAGAAAAACTTCCTGACGTCCCTGTGATTCATTTGAGTCTTCAACTTCCAACTGTGACCCCTTGTTGCTGTGTCCCATCTCTGGAACATCCTGTCTCTGTCCACCTTGTCGATTCCTCTCAGTATTTTATATGTCGTTATCATCCCTATCTCTCCTGTCCTCCAGTGTCGTCAGGTTGATTTCCCTTAACCTCTCCTCGTAGGACATGCCCCTTATCTCCAGGACCAGTCTTGTTGCTAACCTTTGCACTTTATCTAGTTTCCTAACGTGCTTGGCTAGGTGCGGATTCCAAACTGGTGCTGCATACTCCAATGTAGGCCTAACATACACGGTGTACAGGATCCTGAACGACTCCTTATTGAGATGTCGGAATGCTCTTTTTAGGTTTTCTAGGAGCCCGTATGCTGCAGTAGTTATTTGGTTGATGTGCGCCTCAGGAGATGTGCCCGGTGTTATACTCACCCCAAGATCTTTTTCCTTGAGTGAGGTTTGTAGTCTCTGGCCCCCTAGACTATACTCGGTCTGTGATCTTCTTTGCCCTTCCTCAATCTTCATGACTTTGCATTTGGTGGGGTTGAACTCCAGGAGCCAGTTGCTGGACCAGGCCTGCAGCCTGTCCAGATCCCTTCGTATTTCTGCCTGGTCCTCGTTCGATTGAATTCTGATCAACTTCAAATCATCTGCAAACAGGGACACTTCTGAGTCTATTCCATCATGTTCACAAATACCAGAAACAGCACCGGTCCTAGGACTGACCCTTGTAGAACCTCGCTCGTCACAGGCGCCCATTCTGACACCTCTCCACATACCATTACTCGCTCTTGTCTTTCTGACAGGTATTCTCTGATCCATTGCAAGGCCTTCCCTGTTATCCCTGCCTGATCCTCCAGCTTTTGCACTAATCTCCTGTGTGGAACTGTGTCAAATGCCTTCTTACAGTCCAAGAAAATGCAATCTACCCACCCCTCTCTTTCTTGTCTTACTGCTGTCATCCTGTCATAGAACTCCAGTAGGTTTGTGACACAGGATTTCCTATCCCTGAAACCGTGCTGGCTGTCATTGATAAGCGCGGTCCTTTTAAGGTGCTCCACCACTCTTCTCCTGATAATCTTCTCCATGACTTTGCATACTATACATGTCAGTGACACTGGTGTGTAGTTTAATGCTTCGTGTCTGTCTCCTTTTTTAAAAATTGGGACTATATTTGCTGTCTTCCATACCTCAGATAGTCGCCCTGTTTCGATAGATGTGTAGAAGATTGTTGTTAGTGGTACACAGAGCGCCTCTGCTCCCTCTCTTAGTACCCATGGAGAGATATTGTCCGGCCCCATCACTTTTGAGGTATCTAGCTCGCTTAGCAGCCTCTTCACTTCTTCCTAGGTTGTATTTATTGTGTCCAGCACTTGATGGTGTACCCCACCTCTATGTCTTTCTGGAGTGCCTTCTGTCTCCTCTGTGAACACTTCTTTGAATCTCGTGTTGAGGTCTCATATACTTCACGGTCGTTTCGTGTGAACTCCTCTTTTTCCTTCCTCAGACTGATTACCTGGTCCTTGACTGTTGTTTTCCTCCTGATGTGGCTGTACAATGGCTTCGGATCAGATTTGGCTCTCGCAGCTATGTCATTTTCGTATTGTTGTTGGGCCTCCCTTCTTACCTGCGCATATTCATTTCTGGCTCTATGACTGCTTGCCTATTCTCATGTGTCCTTTGCCTTCTATACTTTTTCCATTCTCTAACACATTTGGTTTTTGCCTCTCTACATCTTTGGGTGAATCAAAGTCTCATCCTGGCTTTCTCGTTATTTCTGTTACCCTTGGGTACAAACCTCTCCTCAGCTTATTTGCATATTGTTGTCACATATTCCATCATCTCGTTTTCTGACTTCCCTACCAGTTCTCTGTTCCACTGAACCCCGTGCAGGAAATTCTTCATGCATGTGTAGTCCCCTCTCTTGTAGTCTGGCTTCGTTTGTCCTGCCCTTCCTGCTTCCCTCTTCACTTGTAACTCTTCTTTGTATTCGGAGCTCAGAACCACGTGGTCACTGGCCCCAAGGGGTCTTTCATATGTGATGTCCTCAATGTCCACACTACTCAAGGTGAATACTAGGTCCAGTCTTGCTGATTCATCCTCTCTTCTCTCTCTGGTAATGTCCCTTACGTGTTGGTACATGAGGTTTTCCAGTACCACCTCCATCATCTTAGCCCTCCACGTTTCTGGGCCCCCATGTGGCTCCAGGTTCTCCCAGTCGATTTCCTTGTGATTGAAGTCACCCACAATCAGCAGCTTTGCCCTGCATGCATGAGCCCTTCTGGCCACTTTAGTCAGTATGTCAACCATCACTTTATTACTCTCATCATACTCTTGCCTTGGCCTCCTGCTGTTCTGTGGTGGGTTGTACATCACTGCAATTATCACCTTGGGACCACCAGACTGAAGTGTTCCTATTATGTAGTCTCTTGCTTCCCTGTCTCCTCTCTCCAGCTCATCAAAGTCCCATTGGTTTTTGATGAGCTGTGCCACTCCTCCTCCCCCTCTGTTCCCTCTGTCTTTTCTCAGGATCTGATATCCCGTTGGAAAGATGGCATCTGTTATCATTCCTGTGAGCGTAGTTTCTGTGAGAGCTATGATGTCTGGTGATGCCTCTTTGACTCTCTTGTGCCACTCCCACTTATTCGTTATTCCATCCGCGTTGGTGTACCATACCTTCAGTTTCCTCTCCAGCACTGTTCGGGGGACTCTGTGCGGGTGGGGGATCTGGCAGTGTGCTATGGGATTCTACATAGTAGTGTGGGGTGGGGGCTGTAAGTGTGGATTGTGGGTTGTGTTGGGGTTGCAAGTTTGGCTGTGGGGTTCTGGGGGTGGTTCTGTGTGTGCTTGCACTTGCTGCTCTGCCCTGTTCTGGTTGTCCTCTGCTGACTGTCCGTGTCTCTTGTCCTAGTCTCTTTTGTTTCTGTGTCCTCTCCCTCAGCTGCTGTCATTCTTTTTTTGTTCTGTTGTGATCTAGGAACACCCTCTTGTATGTTGATGATTCCTTCAGCCTTGGTTTCTCTTGCAGGATCCTGTTCTGCACCATTTCTTCCTTGAAGATCAATTTGACTGGCCGATTTCTTCCCTTCAAGTACCTCGCTATTCTCTGAAAATTTGCTATCTCAGTCATGTCCTCCTCGCCTATTTCTTTGATGATGTTCTCAATCTCTCGTTTTTCTTCCTGCCGTCTTTCATTGTGTGTCCTCCCCTTGCTCTCCTGAAGCCCATGAATAAACACTGACTTCTCCCTCTCCTCCTCCCATTGAATTTTCCTCCGTGCCTCTGGGTCCCGTTTGTACATGGCCATTGTTATTTCCTGTAACTCTAGGTGGCATGGTCGTGCCTCTGCATGAGACCTGTCCCCTTCTCCACCTCCCCCCTCCCCTACTGCTATCCCTGCTCCTAGCAGCTCTCCCCTTTCATTCATCGGGTGTCATCCGCAAAGGAAGACGCGGAACTATGGCTTACATAGAAAACACAGTTACATTAATACAAAAACAGACAATTGAAGAATGAATAAAATATTTTTTTCCCCAGAAAACTAATAATTAGACTTGGGTTTAGCTTACAAATGACCCTTGTGGGTTTAGCAATTGGTTTTACTTATATAGTAATACTTCCTAATCAAATAACATCACACACTTAACCTATTAAAATTCACCCATTAAGAGTGCTCAGTGGTGGCTATAGATGCAATACTAAGCATCATGTACATATAAATAAAACAGAAATGTCAATAAAACCTATAATTTCCAAAACGATGATGATCGAGAAAATATTTTTGTTAGTGGGTTTGAGAAAGACTTGCCTAGCATGGGCCAGTAGTCTTGCTGCAGTGTTCCTCCATTCTTGTGTAAAGTAGACGTTACGTGGCAATTGTTAATGGTCCATCGTTCGTGTTTTTAGTGTGATTAAAACCTTAATAATCTTCATACTCATATGCCTAACAACCTACTAGAAATACCAGAATATTAGTGCTTGCCAAACCTGCCTTTCTGGACGAGACTGTTCCTTAACACATGTCTGTGTCTGGATGAGACTGTTCCTTAACACATGCCTGTGTCTGGATGAGACTGTTCCTTAACACATGTCTGTGTCTGGATGAGACTGTTCCTTAACACATGCCTGTGTCTGGATGAGACTGTTCCTTAACACATGTCTGTGTCTGGATGAGACTGTTCCTTAACACATGTCTGTGTCTGTACGAGACTGTTCCTTAACACATGTCTGTGTCTGGATGAGACTGTTCCTTAACACATGCCTGTGTCTGGATAAGACTGTTCCTTAACACATGCCTGTGTCTGGATGAGACTGTTCCTTAACACATGTCTGTGTCTGGATGAGACTGTTCCTTAACACATGTCTGTGTCTGGATGAGACTGTTCCTTAACACATGTCTGTGTCTGGATGAGACTGTTCCTTAACACATGTCTGTGTCTGGATGAGACTGTTCCTTAACACATGCCTGTGTCTGGATGAGACTGTTCCTTAACACATGCCTGTGTCTGGATGAGACTGTTCCTTAACACATGCCTGTGTCTGGATGATGTTCTAACATCTGTGTCTGATGAGACTGTTCCTTAACACATGCCTGTGTCTGGATGAGACTGTTCCTTAACACATGCCTGTGTCTGGATGAGACTGTTCCTTAACACATGTCTGTCTGGATGAGACTGTTCCTTAACACATGCCTGTGTCTGGATGAGACTGTTCCTTAACACATGTCTGTGTCTGAATGAGACTGTTCCTTAACACATGTCTGTGTCTGGATGAGACTGTTCCTTAACACATGTCTGTGTCTGGATGAGACTGTTCCTTAACACATGCCTGTGTCTGGATGAGACTGTTCCTTAACACATGCCTGTGTCTGGATGAGACTGTTCCTTAACACATGTCTGTGTCTGGATGAGACTGTTCCTTAACACATGCCTGTGTCTGGATGAGACTGTTGCTTAACACATGCCTGTGTCTGGATGAGACTGTTCCTTAACACATGTCTGTGTCTGGATGAGACTGTTCCTTAACACCTGCCTGTGTCTGGATGAGACTGTTCCTTAACACATGTCTGTGTCTGGATGAGACTGTTCCTTAACACATGTCTGTGTCTGGATGAGACTGTTCCTTAACACATGCCTGTGTCTGGATGAGACTGTTCCTTAACACATGTCTGTGTCTGTACGAGACTGTCCCATAACACATGTCTGTGTCTGGATGAGACTGTTCCTTAACACATGCCTGTGTCTGTACGAGACTGTTCCTTAACACATGTCTGTGTCTGGATGAGACTGTTCCTTAACACATGTCTGTGTCTATATGAGACTGTTCCTTAACACATGTCTGTGTCTGGATGAGACTGTTCCTTAACACATGTCTGTGTCTGGATGAGACTGTGTTCCTCAACACATGACTCTGGACTATTATTTCATTTCTCTCCGTTTCCATGTATTGTTCCTGAAGAAACATTTGTAATACAAAAAAACTTAGAGCAACCTCATCCTCCATCCGTAGTTGCTGTGCAATGGTGATTGTTTTGCCATTAGTTACATTACACAACAAATATTTTGAAATTTGGAGTGACAGGGAAACACATACTCCAGTAACTCCTCGAAGCATTTTCCCCCAAATTACATTTATTAGGTTTATAACCTGTTTCACTCCCATATTCTGAAGTGCTGTATGACCCTGGTGGGTCATACAGCATATGACGATGTTGGTACCACTATACTCTGGCACATTCCCCTTATTTTATCAATGGATAAAATTATGTGTCTCTAGAAATACAGAATGAACCACCCCATCTTCTCCCATCCCCCCATTCACCTTTTCTTTAATTCACCTCATCTTTCACAAACCCATCACCAACTGGTCTACTCCCAAATATCTGAACAAAGTTCCTCCATTCTCCTTCCCTCTGTTCTGATAGCCAATCTTTCATTGCCTATTTTTTTTTGGTTTCTTTTCTCAGCTTGCTCTTTCCTCTGCGCATTTTCAATTTCCTTCCTTTATATACCTTCCCAAATTCGACCACCAAACACTGCAACCTCCTTTCAATCTCCCAAAAGCACTGAGTCATTGATAAACAGCAACTGTGACTACACACTGTATCTCATTCGTTATCTTTTAATCCCATGCATTTTCCCAACATCTTAGCATTCATAACTCTGTCTATATGATAAACAACCATGGCGTCACACATCCCTGCTGAAATTAATTCTGTACATGAATGGTATACATTCCGAATAAGACGAATAATTCAGACCTCTCCTGCGTACGCTGCCCTGACCTTCACTATTCGCATAAAAATTCTGTATTGCTTTTATAAACATACCACCAATTCTGTATATTTGTAACATGTGCCATATTGCTCTTCTATCCACTCTATCTCAGCACTGTATGGGCCTTGTGGGTTTATCGCTTAGTTATGATTATAATAATATTCACCCTATCAAATGCCTTTTCTAAATCCATAAATGCTATAAAAAGTTACTTAATTTTATCTAAATACGTCTCTTATAAGCTTCTCTGTAGAGAGCTTATTAATCCCCCACCCTTCCTAAATCCTTGTTCCTCTGCAATCCTACTTTCTGAATTTTCCTAAATTCTTTCGATAATTCTTGCATGCACTTTACCTGGTTTACTGATTAAGCTTATTCCACTTTAATCCTCAGGTAACTTCCCATGTTTCATGAATTTTACTGAACAAATACACCAGCTCCAAAACTTTATCCTCACCTGCTTTTAACATTTCTGTCTTAATCCCATCTATCTCAGCCACTTTACTAGTTTTCGTTATACCCAGTGCCTCAGACACATTCACTACCAGACACACACATCTGGCTCTTCCTTACGCCTACAAGATGTTATTCCTCCCTCTCCAATGCATGAAATCACTGCCTCTTTCTTCAGCAACATTTAATTCCTCAAAATATTCCCTCCATTTTCCTGGTACCTCTATCTCTTCATCTTTTGCTTTAAATTCTAGACCCATTTGTTACCTAAGCTTTCTTAACTTCTTAATAACATTTTAAAACTTTTTAATAAAGCCTCAACCTCTCTCTCAGCGGCTCTTCTTGTGCACTCCCTCTCTTTCCTCTTCGTATACTCTGCTCTCTGTCTGTAACTAATATATAGTAAAATCCTCCATATACAGTGGAACCTCGGTACTCAAACTTAAGTCGTTCCAGAAGGGTGTTCAAGTGCCGATCTGTTCGAGTACCGAGCGAATTTTTCCCATAAAGAAAAAAATAGATTAATCTGTTTCAGACCCCAAAAATACAGCGAATTTGCGGTGTTTACAATAATTTAATAATAAACAAACACAATGAAATATATATAAAACTTGCGATTTTGGCTTAAATAGCAACGCTCTTCTTGCCGTATAGGGCAAGCGAAAATTTGTGTATGCAATAATTTCGCAAAAAACTTTCTGAACCTAACGATACAAACAGATTTCATTGTGTCTGTTTATTATTAAATTATTGTAAACTTATCTAAAATTTATTTAGTTGGATTAGGCTAAATTAAATTGCGCTTGTTACAATAAGGAGTCCAGGTGAGCAAAAAGTTGACTGAAGTACAGTTCGGTTGGCAACGCTCTCGCCTTACACACTGAGCGTCCTTGGTTCGATCCCCGGCATTTGTGGAAACGTTGGGCATGTTTCCTTACACCTTTCCCTGTTCACCTAGCAGTAAGTAGGTACCTGGGTGCTAATCGACTGTTATGGGTCGCATCTTGGGAGACAAGATTGAAGGACCCCAATGGAAATTAGACGGACAGTTCCCTATGACGCACTGACTTTCTTGGGTTATTCTAGGTTGCTAACTCCCCAGGGTAAAAATCCAAACAAATCTTCTCTTCAGCACTTAGAGAAAATCACCTTGCAAGGAAAACTAGGGTAACTACCATTTCAGCACCACTGTTGTCAGAGTAGAACCATTGTTTACGTAAGATTCAGATGTTGAGAAAGTAGTTACGTCATGTCTCACGAAATCGTGATAACGCGATTGTAAACAAACCACGGAAAAGGTGGCAAGTTTTAAGAGTCACTTGCCATGGGTTCAAACCTCACCCGTTCCGTGGATTGTTAGTTATGTAGTTCCCCTGGTTCAGTTTGGGGCCTGGAATATTTCAGTTTGGGGCTGCATTGGAAAAGCGCCTGGTTCATTTTGGGCTTTATTAGAATAGCACCCTAACATTTAAAAGATATGGTTGATCTAAATCTTTTAGAGGTCTGGGCGTTGACCCCCGGAACACCCTCCAGATAGATTGCAGAGATCCTTCTATCGAGGATCACAAGGTTTGTCAACACCCTGTCTGCTCTGATTCCTCGCGAAATAAAACAGTTCTTCCTCGGAGCACTTCTTTATGCCCTGAGAAACAAAGCTGGAGATATTAGGTCCATTAGAGTAGACAACACTCTCCGCTGCCTCATTGCTAAAGCGGCTGTCAGAATTATTCGCACAAAGTCAGCCATGATATTTCAACTAAACCAACTTGGCTTTGGGGTCTCTCAAGGCAGCGAAGCAATGGTTCAAGCGGCAAAGGCGTATGTCAGTAAACTATCTGAATATAATGCAGTATTAAAATTAGACTTTAAGATTGAATGTCTTTTACTGAAGAGAGACGTAGTATTATAAAGATTTTGAGCATATTTATATGGTCTCTTCCCATTCATTTTCAGCTGGATACGATAAGGAGTCGATGCTAATGTTCGAAGATTATGAAGCAACTTCGTTGGAGGTGTTCAGGTATGGGATCCTCTTCCGCATATCATTTTGAGACATCACTGGTTACTGGGTAATGCCACACTGGCAGGAGCAAAAGAGTCCCTATTAGCAGATTTTGATCAGTTGAGAACACAGGGACAAGTCATGAAACTCGTGCAAATTATCCCAGCCAGCGAGCAAGCACTGGAAGAGTGAGATGCCTACTACCAAGTGCCTCAATCAGTTTTTCTCTCTGCTTGGAAGCCTTCTGGGTACTAATGCCATTGACGTAATTTTCAAGAATAAATTGGATCATTCGAGGAAGATGGAGCAACAAATAGGCAATCTAGACTCACTTGAGGCCTTAAATTTTCTCACAAAGTGCTCGTGCCTTCCCAGGTTAAGGTGTCCCGTAGGTCGGTTGGTAGCGAACTCAGTTCACATACTGAGTGTCCGTGGTTCGATCCCCGGTACGTGTGGAAACACTGGGTGTGTTTCCTTACACCTAATATCCAGTAGGTACCTGGGTGTTAGCTGGCTGGTGTGGGTCACATCCTGGGGAAGGGGTAGTACATTTTAGATTGGACTGGGCTTTGAAATTAACTGAGGTAGGATAACAGCTCTTAGCCTGTAAAAGTGATTTGTGTTAAAAATAAAAAAAAACGTATTACGTATATGTGCACCCTCGTATGACAAGCCAAAACTGAAGGAATACGACAGTCTCCTGAGGTCAATATTCACAAACGTACTCAGTCTTACATTAGATGCATTTCTGCCCGAAATGCCCCGGCATGATAGTGACTTTGTTTGTACTTATCAAATCAAAATTCTAACTACACATTGTAACCTTCACAAAGAAATAAAATCTTTATCTTTATCTTTAAGATGGGAAGTAGGATCAAGCTAAACTTCCTGTCAGACTAGGGAACATAGGCCGCAGAAAAGCAGCACAGACAGTAGTCCCTGCTTCCCTGGCTTCATGTGTGGTGTCCAGAAAACTCTCAGCAGAGACTCGTCCTGAACGTTTCCATCGCGTGGTTCGGGTGGCAAAGCAGTCGCCTCACACACTGAGTGTCCATGGTTCAATTCCTGGCATGGGTGGAAATGTTGGCTGCTGGGCATGTTTCTTAACACCTGCTGTCCCTGTTCACCTAGCAGTAAGTAGGTACCTAGGTGTTAGTCGACTGGTGTGGGTCACATTCTGGGGGACAAGATTAAAGGACCCGAATGGAAATAAGATACGTACAGTCCTCGATAACGCACTGACTTTTTTGGGTTATCCTGGAGCAGTGAGAGCTCCTCGTGAAGGAGATTTTATGTTGGCTATCCCTAACTCTAGACACATACTTCACCTCTCAAACTAATTTGGGTAACATGGTTTTGCTTACCGTAGATCTGAGGCAAAGATCACAAGGCATCAGGGAGCTGCTCAATATATGCAAATCCGATGGCAGTTTTTTGGGTTATCCTGGGTTCTCTACACATATGCTGCTATGTATGATAATGTATGTAACTGTATTTGTGTATACCTGAATAAACTTACAGTCAAATGCATCCGGATGGCATTACCTTGCAAGCCTTGCCAATGGCAAGCTGGTGGTGTGGGACAACATATGGGTGTCCACACTGCGTGAAACCTATCTCCAATATAACAAGGAAGGAGGAAATGCACCTGCCAATTTTAAGGGGCCTAAAAAGTTAGAAAATATAGTGAACATGATCATTATTACATTTTCATACCCATAGGCTTCTCGACCTTTTACTTATTGGGACAGAGCGCTTCTAAGTTCCTGGTGGACGAAACGTTTCCTAAATAAAATCCTTCACTCCTAACTCACTTATTGTGTCTTAAATAATTGTCGGTATAATTTTAGTTTTTCAACATTTTAACTAGTCCAGCTGAAGATATAACTTGTATAATGCTAGTAACTCTCCTCCTTAAATAGTGAATTCGAACCTATGTCGTTTTGGCCCACCTCATGGTGAGCGAAAATCACATGACGCTCTAACCCACGAGACCACGAATCCTACAAGACTCAAACACCCAGCAGAGCTAGGTGTTTTACCTTGATCTGAGGACATTCGGTGGTGTGGGTGCCTCTGAGCTAATTTCATTCTACTCCCAATTTGGTGTACTAGCCTCCACGAGGAGTAGAATGTAATTAGCTCAGAGGCACCGATACCACCATATGTCCTCGGATCAGGTAAAACACCTAGCTCTGCTGGTGCTTGATTCTTGTAGGATTGCGTGGTCCCGTGGGTTAGAGCGTTATGTGATTTTCGCTCACCATGAGGCAAAACGACATGGGTTCGAATCCTCGGCTAGTCGTAGTGTTGTTATTGATTAAATGTCACTTGTTCGTGGTCACAATAATATATATATATATATATATATATATATATATATATATATATATATATATATATATATAAAATTGGTCAATTAGCAAGAATTCCTTTAAAATTAAATCATTTCTAAAATTTTCTCTTATACGTTTAAAGATATATTTTTTTTTTTATGTTAATGTAAAAATTAATAATTTTGTACCAAAAGAACCTTAGAAAACTTACCTAATCTTATTATAACAAGCGTAATTTAATTTAGCCTAATCCAACTAAATATATTTTAGATAAGTTTACAATAATTTAATAATAATCAAACACAATAAAATATTTTTTTTCGTTAGGTTCAGAATGATTTTTTGCGAAATTATTGCATACACAAATTTTCGTTTGTCTTATTTGGCAAGAAGAGCGTTGTATTTTAAGCCGAAATCGAAAGTTTTACCTATTCGGCACGACACACACACACACACACACACACACACACACACACACACACACACACACACATATATATATATATATATACAGACAATGGTACACGAAAATGTGTGTTAAGAGGTTTTCTTGTGCTGCTGAAGGTTTGGGATGCCTTCCCTGAAGGCATCTGTTTGAGACGTTGTCGAGACAGCTGAAGACGATCTTGCCAAAGAAACACAGGAAGAAAACACAAACACACACACACACACAGTTAAGAAGAGGTATGATAAAGCTCATGGAGCAGGAAGAGTGACCTAGTAGCGACCAGTGAAGAGGCGGGGCCAGGAGCTGTGGATTGACCCCTCCAACCAAAACTAAGTGAGTACACACAGGCACATCTTGGCCCATCTTGGAGCACACAGCACCAGTATGGAACCCACTCCTGAGGAAGCATGTTGAAAACTGAAGAAAGTGCAACAGTATGCAACAAAACTAGTTCTAGAGATAAGGTGTATGAGCTACGATGAATGGCTAAAAGAACTGAATGTAACGACCCTGGCAGCGCTGTATGACCCTTGTTGGTTTAGCGTTTAGTTATGATTATAATAATAATAATAATAATAATAATAATAATAACGACCCTGGATTACAGGACCAGGGGAGACATGATAACATACATGATAGTTCAGACAGGGACAGGTTGTTTGAGAGGCTGGAAACAGGTACTCGGGGGCACAACTGGGAAAAAAACATACAGATAAGCACAGGGATGTCAGGACGTATTTCTTGTCTCTGGATGGTCGGGAAATGGAATGACCTCGATGAAAAAGTGGAGGCAGACAACATACATAATTTTAAGAATAGGTATGATAGGACCCACGAGGCCCTATCATACCAGGAACTAAGACTCGACCCCTCCAGCCATATATAACTGAGTACGTACAGTGTGTGGCTAGTTAGTGGTCCAGGTCGGACCGACATGTCGTTATAAGCCTTTCTTTCTCCCATGTGTGGGTCGTTTGTGTTTTGTTTCCGTCACGGTATTGTGCCTTTTTATTCATTATACTGTCTACTGGTAGGTAGTGAACCCACAAGGCTGGTGACAGGTTTGATACCAGTCGAACATCTTCCTGTCACAGCTGTGTTCAATACACCTTCTTGTCCACCTCCTGTAGGGTTTTATCCTGGAAAAAAAATTAATGCTGGTGAATAGCTCTTGGTCGGAGGAAGAGGAGCTAAGCTGATGTGAACTTGATTATCCTTATCATTCCCGGTTCCCTGATGCCATGTGGCTATTACAGGTTCAGGGCCTCCCATATTTTTTTTTTTTTAGTATTCGTCAACTATGTCTATGATCCGGAGTGTAGACAAGGGCGTGATATGATCACTACGTGCAAGATACTGGTATGCATTCTTTGTCTATCTGTCTCTCTCTCTTAGTTATTCTCCCGATTTTTTCCTTGCAAAGAAAATCCTCATCTTTACCTCCTCTTGCTCTACCTCGTCTTTTTCATGCTCCTTGTTCTCTTCACCCTCTGCTCTTCCTCCTGCTCCTCTTCCTCTCCCTCCTGCTCCTCTTCCTCTTCCTCCTGCTCCTCTTCCTCTCCCTCCTGCCACTCTGGTCGGTCGTTGCTTAAAAGTCAGTCATTTGAAAATTCACGGCAGCGTTGCCTTCAATTCCCCATGAAATCAATGCTAGAGGGGAACCGCCTCATCCCTTTACACTTACCTCAAAAAATGAAAACCTTCCCTCCCTATTTTTTTTAAATATCCGTCAACTTGTTTTTTCTCCAGCACCATTTCCGCGCTAACCACCGTGTCTTCCGAAATTTCTCCAAGAAAGTCTATATATCCAACTTGGTTTTGGTATTTTCGCACGGATACGAGTCCTCCCTCGGGGAGTATAAGCGTAATTCGAGCCTTACCCCATTTTACGAGTGGCATTCAAGCCCATATGGAAAATGCTGTCGCATCACGCTAGAGGGGTTGAGGCAGCTTTCCACCTCTCCCTAGTGGGATCCAACACCAACCTGTCCAGGTTTATAGTCTTTATTATTGCCATCTCATTTATCCATTCGGCCTTTTTTTAGTTTTCATTTTCCCTCCATTGATAAACAACGGTTCGTGGTAATTCCCAAGTGACAGTAACTCCATCTCTGCTGGAACGAAGCCTTTGAAGCTGTTGTAGTAGTTGATGAACCCTTGCTGGAATACCTGACAATATTCACATGGTCCCTACTGAAGTCTCCCAGCTCAGGCTGGCACTACTGAAGTCTCCCAGCTCAGGCTGGCACTACTGAAGTCTCCCAGCTCATGATGGCACTACTGAAGTCTCCCAGCTCAGGTTGACACTACTGAAGTCTCCCAGCTCAGGCTGGCACTACTGAAGTCTCCCAGCTCATGATGGCACTACTGAAGTCTTCCAGCTCATGATGGCACTACTGAAGTCTCCCAGCTCAGGTTGACACTACTGAAGTCTCCCAGCTCAGGCTGACACTACTGAAGTCTCCCAGCTCAGGCTGAAACTACTGAAGTCTCCCAGCTCATGATGGCACTACTGAAGTCTCCCAGCTCAGGCTGGCACTACTGAAGTCTCCCAGCTCATGATGGCACTACTGAAGTCTCCAAGCTCATGATGGCACTACTGAAGTCTCCCAGCTCAGGTTGACACTACTGAAGTCTCCCAGCTCATGATGGCACTACTGAAGTCTCCCAGCTCATGATGGCACTACTGAAGTCTCCCAGCTCATGATGGCACTACTGAAGTCTCCCAGCTCATGATGGCACTACTGAAGTCTCCCAGCTCATGATGGCACTACTGAAGTCTCCCAGCTCATGATGGCACTACTGAAGTCTCCCAGCTCAGACTGACACTTCTGAACACCTTGTATGAGCACCATCCTGTATGCTGGAGTACTACAGGGTAACACTCGACTTTTGTGCTCATCATTTATCGTTTATAATAGAGTAGCAGCACACTGCTGATGTATCCGGCTTTCTAAATAAAAAAATTAATTACAGAAACCAACACATTTGGCAATAACCGTTGATGATATATATTACTTGTAGCCGATTTTAAGAGTCGTCGTCGCCACGGCCCGGTACCAGTCCAAACCTCATGGTCGCTGTCTTGATCAACCAGACTGTTGGTGATAACAACACGCTGTCCAACGCAGTCACCACAGCCTGGCTGATCAGGAACTATCCTGTGGGAAGGTATAAAGATCCTTCTTGAAGACAACAACGAGTGTTTTAGTAATTTCGTTTAGCAATGAAAGAAGTGCTGAAAAGTCTTGGTCCCTTTACGCTTACTGAGTTATCTCAGTGAACTCATTGCTCAAATGTTCTTCACTGGGAGTAGAAATGGATATAATTATAACCTTATTTTTTAAAGGGGTGGAGGGGTAAGCCAGCGGAAGGCCTCGGTCAGATGACCAAAAGCTCCCCTGGCAGGTCATAATGTGACTAAGACCCGCGTCAGGAAACACTTGTCCTATTTCCTTACCTAACCTGACCTCTTCACTGGGAGTAATTTTGGTGTCAGATTTGAGACTAAACTCTTATATATTTCCCAGCATTAAATTATAATAGTTAATTAAAATTATGCGAGTTTTTCAATAGTTTGGTAAATTTTGCTATTTTTAAAACATTAATTTTAGAAAGACTTGAGTTAGTCACAGACCGGGGGGCGTTGACCCCGGAACTCTCTCCAGGTAAACTCCAGGTAAACTCCAGGTAAACTCCAGGTAAACTCCAGGTAAACTCCAGGTAAACTCCAGGTAAACTCCAGGTAAACTTCAGGTAAACTCCAGGTAAACTCCAGGTAAACTCCAGGTAAACTCCAGGTAAACTCCAGGTAAACTCCAGGTAAACTCCAGGTAAACTCCAGGTAAACTCCAGGTAAACTGAGTTAGTGTCGGGGCAAAATTGAATACTGGTTCATAAAGACAATTGCTTAATTCATTTTTGTTTTCTTTCAGAACGAAGAAAGAGGAGATTTTTTTTACGTGATCCAATACCAGTACATTTCTTCCTTCTGCAGTAGTCTTCTTTAGTCTGCTGAAAAGGACCTTTGGGTGAGGCCCAAATATACAAAGTTCATTTTTACTGGTATTTTATCGTCTTTCTGTCTGCTTCTTTGTGACTATTGATCATTGTTTTTTACAATTTTGGTTTTATACTCAACCTAATGATCAGTTTTCCATGAAAATAGTCCGTGTGTGTGTGTGTGTGTGTGTGTGTGTGTGTGTGTGTGTGTGTTAATCACTCCATCAGTTGTTTCTGAGTTAAACAAACCATACCACGGGCGGAGCTAGAACCCGCGGTCAGAGAGTCATAAAATCTCCAGACCAGTCTGGAGTTTTATGACTGACCGCGGGTTCACGATTTCGTGAGTCGTTTCTAAGTTGTCACACTCTCCCGCACCACTGTTATCAACTACCCGACAAACTACTAATATGTCTACCCAAACTTGAACCCTTAGAATCATCAAGCCCAAACTTGAACCCTTAGAATCATCAAGCCCAAACTTGAACCCTTAGAATCATCAAGCCCAAACTTGAACCCTTAGAATCATCAAGCCCACACTTGAACCCTTAGAATCATCAAGCCCAAACTTGAACCCTTAGAATCATCAAGCCCAAACTTGAACCCTTAGAATCATCAAGCCCAAACTTGAACCCTTAGAATCATCAAGCCCAAACTTGAACCCTTAGAATCATCAAGCCCAAACTTGAACAATTAGAATCATCAAGCCCAAACTTGAACAATTAGAATAATCAAGCCCAAACTTGAACCCTTAGAATCATCAAGCCCAAACTTGAACCCTTAGAATCATCAAGCCCAAACTTGAACCCTTAGAATCATCTAGCCCAAACTTGAACCCTTAGAATCATCAAGCCCAAACTTGAACCCTTAGAATCATCAAGCCCAAACTTGAACCCTTAGAATCATCAAGCCCAAACTTGAACCCTTAGAATCATCAAGCCCAAACTTGAACCCTTAGAATCATCAAGCACAAACTTGAACCCTTAGAATCATCAAGCCCAAACTTGAACCCTTAGAATCATCAAGCCCAAACTTGAACCCTTAGAATCATCAAGCCCAAACTTGAACAATTAGAGTCATCAAGCCCAAACTTGAACCCTTAGAATCATCAAGCCCAAACTTTAACCCTTAGAATCATCAAGCCCAAACTTGAACCCTTTGAATCATCAAGCCCAAACTTGAACCCTTAGAATAATCAAGCCCAAACTTGAACCCTTAGAATAATCAAGCCCAAACTTGAACCCTTAGAATCATCAAGCCCAAACTTGAACCCTTAGCATCATCAAGCCCAAACTTGAACCCTTAGCATCATCAAGCCCAAACTTGAACCCTTAGAATCATAAAGCCCAAACTTGAACCCTTAGAATCATCTAGCCCAAACTTGAACCCTTAGAATCATCAAGCCCAAACTTGAACCCTTAGAATCATCTAGCCCAAACTTGAACCCTTAGAATCATCAAGCCCAAACTTGAACCCTTAGAATCATCTAGCCCAAACTTGAACCCTTAGAATCATCTAGCCCAAACTTGAACCCTTAGAATCATCTAGCCCAAACTTGAACCCTTAGAATCATCTAGCCCAAACTTGAACCCTTAGAATCATCAGCCCAAACTTGAACCCTTAGAATCATCTAGCCCAAACTTGAACCCTTAGAATCATCTAGCCCCATCTTGAACCCTTAGAATCATCTAGCCCAAACTTGAACCCTTAGAATCATCTAGCCCAAACTTGAACCCTTAGAATCATCTAGCCCCATCTTGAACCCTTAGAATCATCTAGCCCAAACTTGAACCCTTAGAATCATCTAGCCCCATCTTGAACCCTTAGAATCATCTAGCCCAAACTTGAACCCTTAGAATCATCTAGCCCAAACTTGAACCCTTAGAATCATCTAGCCCAAACTTGAACCCTTAAAATCATCTAGCCCCATCTTGAACCCTTAGAATCATCTAGCCCAAACTTGAACCCTTAGAATCATCTATCCCAAACTTGAACCCTTAGAATCATCTAGCCCAAACTTGAACCCTTAGAATCATCTAGCCCAAACTTGAACCCTTAGAATCATCTAGCCCAAACTTGAACCCTTAGAATCATCTAGCCCAAACTTGAACCCTTAGAATAATCAAGCCCAAACTTGAACCCTTAGAATAATCAAGCCCAAACTTGAACCCCTAATCTAGAAAGATAAATCCCACTCGCAAACGTCCAACTTATCCTCATTTTACTGCATTAATTTTCTTACTAGTTTCTCTACGTTGTTTTTTAACCTAACTTTCAGTTAAGTTAGGTTGGGTTACGTTAAATTTCGTTAGGTTATTATATGCCAAGTTACGTTAGGTTGCGTTGAATTAGGTTACGTTAAATGTGCATTTTAAAACAAATGAGTTAATTAAAAAATAAAGACAACGCTACGTCTGGCAACGCAGTCCCCGAAAGTAACGTTGAAACGCTGAAATCTGTACGATCATTATGATAGGATTTTGTTCGATTTTTTAACCCCGGAGGGTTAACCACCAGGATAACCCAAGAAAATCAATGCGTCCTTCAATTTTGTCCCCCAGGATGCCACCCACACCAGTCCACTAACACCCAGGTACCTACTTACTTGCTAGGTGAACGGGACAGCAGGTGTAAGGAAACACGCCCAATGTTTCCACCCTTGCTGGGGCTCGAACCACGGACACTCAATGTGTGAGGCGAGAGCGTTGCCTACCAGGCCACGGTGGTTTGAGAATAATTTGATAAACAATAATTTAACAATATCAGTAACCTACTTAACAGTGTTATTATATTTTCCTTTCATTTTTTTCACTGGGGAAATATACAGTGACTGCCCAGGCGAGCAGTGCCAACCTGACTCTCCTTGGCACAGTGCCACATTGAACCCCTGTTGTAACCCTTGTAACTGATACCAACCAGTGATTTAAAAAGATATGTGAGCAGAAACTAGGGCATGTTAGAAAACCTTTGGGTCCTGGGACCTTGAACACTTCTAACTTCTAGCCTCTAACAACCCAAGTTTTACAATATTTCTCCAGTGTTTATTTAAGTATAACTTTTTCCTATTACTCCTTTTCTAGCAGCTGCGTGGAAATTTATGAACGATTTATTTAACAACTCTTTATTTAATAACTTTGTATTTAATAGCTCTCTATTTAACAACTCTGTATTTAACAACTCTCTAATAACAACTCTATTTATAACCTCTCTATTTAACAACTCTTTATTTAATAACTTTCTATTAATTACTCTCTATTTAACAACTCTCTATTTAACAACTCTCTATTTAATAACTCTCTATTTAATAACTCTCTATTTAATGACTATTGAATAACTCTCTAATTAATGACTATTGAATAACTCTATTTAATAACTCTATATTTAATAACTCTGTATTTAATAACTCTGTATTTAATAATTCTATATTTAATAATTCTATTTAATAACTCTATTTAACAACTCTCTAACAACTCTCCACTTAACGACTCTATTTAACAACTCTATTTAACAACTATTTATTTCTAGACTTCCTGACATTATCTTTTTTTTAATTTAGCAGAATAATGGAGTTTTAAACATCTGTCAAAACACTATCCAACGTCTCCTCAAAATCTCTTACTTCTTCACAAGGAAAACAAACCCTCATGCTATTTTTTTTTCTGTCATAACAAAAAGTATATTTGTAAATCACACGGACGACTCAATAAGACTTTCGTACTTATATTATTTATCTGATGTTAATTTGGTCGCCTTCGTCTAATGCTAATTTAGTTATCGTATACTTGGTCGTGTTGAACAAATCACTACAGACAGACGCACTGACTTTCTTGGGTTATCCTGGGTGGCTAACCCTCCGGGGTTAAAAATCCGAACAAAATCTTATCTTATCTCTCTTATCTTAGATATTTCTCACTTCTGTCCATGTATAATAATAATAATAATAATAATAATAATAATAATAATAATATATTTATTTCTACAAGTACATGTACAAGGTATACAGACCATAGCTGACATCAATGACATACTACTATATAGAAAGCCGCTTGTTATGCAGAGCATTTCAGGCAAATTTGGTCAATTTCGTCCCAGGATGCGACCCACACCAGTCGACTAACACCCAGGTACCTATTTTACTGATGGGTGAACATGGACAGCAGGTGCCTTATGGAAACACGTCCCTAATGTTTTCCAGCTGTACCGGGGATCGATCTCCAGACCTCATTGTATGAGCTGAGTGCGCTACCAAGTGAGCTACGGAACATCTGACAGGCTCTGACGCTGCATGTCAGGACATGTTGCATATCTTGATTTCTAATTCTAAAGGATTTGAACTTATGTCAGAAAATTTACGAAATCGTAATAACACTATTGAAAACCAACCAGGGAACGGTCCTAAAACTCACAGGCACTGGTCTGGAGTACTCCCTTGTAAAGTGGGGAAAGGTAATGAAAAAAGCGTAGCTCGATCGCTAGGGCACTCAGCTCACACACTGAGGTCCGGGGGCTGATCCCCGGTGCGGCTGGAAAACATTAGGATGTGTTTCCTTAAAGCCTGGGAAATTCTGTTTCGGACATCGAACTTTTCGCAGTTCGACCACCTAGGAACCAATTAAGTTCGAACACCGAGGTTCCACTGTACTTGGTCTCAGAAATCCTCTGACTGTTCAACCAGACTATTCTGAACATCTCATCACGGTAATCATATCATAGGACGTCATTATATGGATTTCTATTGAACGTGTTCAGCGCTGTATGACCCTTGTGGGTTTAGCACTCAGTTATCATTATAATAGTTATAACAATATTAAACATATTGACAGTATCCGCCATTCTAAACAAGAGAGGAAAAACTAAATAACAGTTTTATGCAAAGGGTAACTAAGCTATAAATGAAAATATTTAACAACCAAATTATCAACAAACAAAAGTATATTCGCATATAGATAATAAATAATACATATTCCTGTTATTTTTTTCAGAAAGTATATACAATTCTCTCTCTCTCTCTCTCTCTCTCTCTCTCTCTCTCTCTCTCTCTCTCTCTCTCTCTCTCTCTCTCTCTCTCTCTCTCTCTTCATTTGCACTTTCCACTGTCTATAACCCAAAACTTTTTAATTAAATGTGAACCACGTGTGAGTTCCCCGGCGTGTGAGTATTATTATAAGTCATTATCATAAGTTATGACAGATAAACTTGGCTCCTTCTTGACGACACTGCTAGAGTCTTTACTGTGTACCGTGTCTGTACTGTGTACCGTGTTTACCTGTACTGTGTCTGTACTGTGTACCGTGTTTACCTGTACTGTGTCTGTACTGTACCGTGTTTACCTGTACTGTGTCTGTACTGTGTACCGTGTTTACCTGTACTGTGTCTGTACTGTGTACCGTGTTTACCTGTACTGTGTCTGTACTGTGTACCGTGTTTACCTGTGATGTGTCTGTACTGTGTACCGTGTTTACCTGTACTGTGTATCGTGTTTACATGTACTGTGTCTGTACTGTGTACCGTGTTTACCTGTGCTGTGTCTGTACTGTGTACCGTGTTTACCTGTACTGTGTCTGTACTGTGTACCGTGTTTACCTGTACTGTGTCTGTACTGTGTACCGTGTTTACCTGTACTGTGTCTGTACTGTGTACCGTGTTTACCTGTACTGTGTCTGTACTGTGTACCGTGTTTACCTGTACTGTGTCTGTACTGTGTACCGTGTTTACCTGTACTGTGTCTGTACTGTGTACCGTGTTTACCTGTACTGTGTCTGTACTGTGTACCGTGTTTACCTGTACTGTGTCTGTACTGTGTACCGTGTTTACCTGTACTGTGTCTGTGTCTGTACTGTGTGAGTACTGTGTCTGTACTGTGTGAGTAGTGAAATCTACTGTCTGTACTGTGTTTGTACTGTGTGAGTACTGTGTCTGAATTGTGTGAGTACTGTGTCTGTACTGTGTGAGTAGTGAAATCTACTGTCTGTACTGTGTTTGTACTGTGTGAGTACTGTGTCTGAATTGTGTAAGTACTGTGTCTGTACTGTGTGAGTAGTGATGTCTCCTGTGTCTGTACTGTGTGAGTAATGATGTCTCCTGTGTCTGTACTGTGTGAGTACTGTGTCTGTACTGTGTGAGTAGTGATGTCTCCTGTGTCTGTACTGTGTGAGTAGTGATGTCTCCTGTGTCTGTACTGTGTGAGTAGAGATGTCTCCTGTGTCTGTACTGTGTGAGTAGTGATGTCTCCTGTGTCTGTACTGTGTGAGTAGTGATGTCTCCTCTGTCTGTACTGTGTGAGTAGTGATGTCTCCTGTGTCTGTACTGTGTGAGTACTGTGTCTGTACTGTGTGAATAGAGATGTCTCCTCTGTCTCTACTGTGTGAGTACTGTGTATGTACTGTGTGTACTGTGTGAATTGTGATGTCTCCTGTGTGTATACTGTGTAAGTAGTGATGTCTACTGTGTTCTTACTGTGAGTAGTGATGTCTACTGTGTACTGTGTGAGTAGTGATGTCTACTGTATACTGTGTGAGTAGTGATGTCTCCTGTGTACTGTGTGAGTAGTGATGTCTACTGTGTTTGTTCTGTGTAAGTAGTGATGTCTACTGTGTTTATACTGTGTAAGTAGTGATGTCTACTGTGTTTGTAAGTAGTGATATCTACTGTGCTTGTACTGTGAATGTTAGGAGCGAAGAAAATAGGAAGAAATGTGAGTGAGATGGAAGGAAGGACATGAGAGGAAATGAGATATAATGATGTAAGTGTGAAGGGCAGAATGTGTTACAAAAAGGGAAAGGAAGAAGGGAGGAAGGGTAGAGAGATTGAGGGATGAGAGAGGGAAGGAGAGAGGGAGGAAGGTTAAGGAAAATAGGCCTGACGACACTAGAGGACAGGAGGGTTAGGGGAGACATGATAACGACATATAAAATACTGCGAGGAATAGATAAGGTGGACAGAAACAGGATGTTCCAGAGAGGGGACACAAACAAGGGGTCACAATTGGAAGTTGAAGACTCCTATGAGTCAAAGGGATGTTAGAAAGTATTTCTTCAGTCATAGAGTTGTCAGGAAGTGGAATAGCCTAGAAAGTGACGTAGTGGAGGCAGGAACCATACATAGTTTTAAGACGAGGTTTGATAAAGCTCATGGAGCAGGGAGAGAGAGGACCTAGTAGCAATCAGTGAAGAGGCGGGGCCAGGAGCTATGACTCGATCCCTGCAACCACAAATAGGTGAGTACACACACACAGTGGGCGGCTGTGTTGAGCGGGGTCCAACAGGAGTCAGTCCTGGGACCAGTGCTATTCTTGGTATATGTGAATGACATGACGGAAGGGATAGACTCCGAAGTGTCCCTGTTTGCAGATGATGTGAAGTTAATGAGGAGAATTAAATCAGATGTGGATCAGGCAGGACTACAAAGAGACCTGGAGAGGCTGGACGCGTGGTCCAGCAACTTGCCCCTAGAATTTAACCCCGCCAAATGCAAAGTCATGAAGATCGGGGAAGGGCAAAGAAGACCGCAGACAGAGTATAGGCTAGGTGTTCAAAGACTGCAAATCTCACTCAAGGAGAAAGATCTAGGGGTGAGTATAATACCGAGCACGTCTCCGGAAGCACACATCAACCAGATAACTGCTACAGCATATGGGCGTCTGGCAAACCTGAGAATAGCGTTCCGATACCTCAGTAAGGAATCGTTCAAGACACTGTACACCGTGTACGTCAGGCCCATACTGGAGTACGCAGCACCATTTTGGACCCCACACCTGGTCAAGCACGTCAAAAAATTAGAGAAAGTGCAAAAGTTTGCAACAAGGCTAGTTCCAGAGCTAAGGGGATTGTCCTACGAAGAAAGGTTAAGGGAAATCGGCCTGACGACACTGGAGGACAGTAGGGTCAGGGGAGACATGATAACGACATACAAAATGCTGCGTGGAATAGATAAGGTGGACAGAGACAGGATGTTCCAGAGATGGGACACAGAAACAAGGGATCACAATTGGAAGTTGAAGACTCAGATGAGTCAAAGAGATGTTAGGAAGTATTTCTTCAGCCACAGAGTTGTTAGGAAGTGGAATAGTCTAGCAAGTGATGTAGTGGAGGCAGGAACCATACATAGCTTTAAGACGAGGTATGATAAAGCTCATGGAGCAGGGAGAGAGAAGACCTAGTAGCGGTCAGTGAAGAGGCGGGACCAGGAGCTGAGTCTCGACCCCTGCAACCACAAATAGGTGAGTACACACACACACACACACACATACGTGTGTGTGTGTGGACTAGACAGCCTTGAGGAATTTCCTGCATGAGGTACAGTGGGAAAGAGAACTGGTGTGAAAAACGGTAATTGAAATGATGAAATACTTGACCACAAAATGCAAGAAGACGGAGGAGAGGTTCGTACCCAAGGGCAACAGAAACACTGGGAAGACCAGAACGAACCCTTGGTTCACCCAGTGGTGTAGAGAGGCTAAAACTAAGTGCGCTGGAGAATGAAAAATGTATAGAAGACAAAGAACCCAAGAAAATAAGTAGATTAGCCGATGAGCCAGAAACTAATATACATGGATAAGGAGGGAGGCCCAACGGCAATACGAGAATGACAGCATCGATAGTCAAATGTGACCTTAAGCCACATCAGGAAGAAAACAGCAGTCAAGAACCAGGTAGTCAGGCTGCGGAAGGAAGGAGGGGAGATCACAAGAAACGACCGAGAATTATGTAAAGAGCTCAACACGAGATTTAAATAAGTATTTTCATTGGAAACAGAAAGGATTCCAGCAAACCGGGATGGTAGGGTGCACCAACAAGTGCTGGATACACTACACACAGCAGAGGAGGAGGTGAAGAGGCTGCTAAGTGAACTAGATACCTCAAAGGCGATGGGGCCGCATAACATCTCTCCGTGGGTCCTGAGAGAGGTAGCAGAGGCACTGTGTGTCTCACAAACAATAATCTTCAACACATCTATTGAAACAGGGAAACTATCTGAGTTGTGGAAGACAGCAAATGTAGTCCCAATTTTTAAGAAAGGAGACAGACAGGCAGCATTAAACTACAGACCAGTGTCACTGATATGTATAGTATGTAAAGTCATGGAGAAGTTTATTCGGAGAAGAGTGGTGGAGCACCTAGAAACTAATGAGCTTGTACACGATAACCAACACGGTTTCAGGGAAGGGAAATCCTGTGTCACAAACCTACTGGAGTTTTACGACAAGGTGACGGAAGTAAGACAGGATAGAGTGGGGTGAGTAGACTGCATTCTCTTGGACTGTAACAAAGCTTTTGACACAGTTCCACACAAGATATTAGTGCAAAAGCTAGAGGAGCAAGCAGGAATAACATTAAAGGCACTGCAATGGATCAGAGAATACTTGACAGGAAGGAAACAACGAGTGATGGTACGTGACGAGGAGTCAGAGAGGGCGCCTGGGACAAACGGAGTTCCACAAGGGTCAGTCCTAGGGCCGGTGCTGTTTCTGGTATATGTGAATGACATAACGGAAGGGATAGCTACAGAGGTGTCCCTGTTTGCAGACAATGTGAAGCTAATGCGGAGAATTCAAACGGATGAGGATCAGGTAGGACTACAAAGGGATTTGAACAGGCTGTAAGCCTGCTCCAGCAAGTGTCTCCTGGAGTTTAACCCCAAGTGCACAGTCATGAAGAGTGGGGAAGGTGAAAGAAGACCACAGACAGAGTACAGGCTAGGGGGCCAACAGCTGCAAACCTCACTCAATTAAAGAGGATCTTAAGGTGAGTATAATACCGAGCACATCTATTGAGGTGCACATCAACCAAATAACTGCTGCAGCATATGGGCACCTAGCAAACCTATGAATAGCGTTTCGACACCTGAGAAAGGAGTCATTCAAGACACTGTACACCGTGTTCGTCAGGATCACATTGGAGTATGCAGCACCAGTATGGAACCCACACCTGGACAAGCACATCAAAAAATTACAGAAAGTGCAAACGTTTGCAACAAAACTAGTCCCGGAGCTAAGGGGCATGTCATACGAGAAGAGCTTAAGGGAAATCAACCTGACGACACTGGAGAACAGGAGGGACAGAGAGAGAGGGGATGATAACAACATATAAAATACTGAGAGGAATTGACAAGGTGGACAGAGACAAAATGTTTCAGAGATGGGACACAGCAACAAGGGGTCACAACTGGAAGCTGAAAATTAAGATGAGTCAGAGGGATGTTAGATAGTAGTTTTTCAGCCATAGAATTGTCAGGAAGTGGAAAAATCTGGAGATTGATGTAGTGGAGGCAGGATCCATACATTGCCCCGTGGCCTGATCGCTAAAGCTCTCGCTTCACACGGCGAGGGCCTGCGTTCGATTCCCAGCTCGGGTAGAAACATTGGGCGTGTTTATTTACACCGGTTGTCTATGTTCACCCATCAGTAAAATGGGTACCTGGGTGTTAGTCGACTGGTGTGGGTCGCATCCTGGGACAAGGACCTAATTTGCCCGAAATGCTCAGCATAACAAGGGACTTTCTATATAGTAGTATGTCATTGATGTCAGCTAGGACTGTATACCATGTACATGTACTTGTAGTAAATAAAGATATTATTATTATTATTATTAGAAGAGACACGATAAAGGTCATGGAGCAAGGAGAGAGTGGGCCTAGTAGCGACCAGCGAAGACGAGGGCCAGGAGCTGTGAATCGACCTCCTGCATCCACATATTGATAAATTCATGTAGGTGAGTACATAAATACACACACCCCCCTGCAACCACGATTAGGTGAGTACAACTAGGTGAGCTCACACACACACACACAGAAGAAAGGTTAAGGAAAATCGGCCTGACGACACTGGAGGACAGGAGGGTTAGGGGAGACGTGATAACGACATACAAATTTGTGCGTGAATTGACAAGGTGCACAGAGACAGGATGTTCCAGCGAGGGGACACAGCAACAAGGGGTCACAATCGGAAGTTGAAGACTCAGATGAGTCAAAGAGATGTTAGGAAGTATTTCTTTAGTCATACAGTTGTCAGAAAGTGGAATAGTCTGGCAAGTGATGTAGTGGAGGCAGGATCCATACATAGCTTTAAGAAGAGGTATGATAAAGCTCAGGGAGCAGGAAGAGTGACCTAGTATCGACCAGTGAAGAGGCGGGGCCAGGAGCTGTGAATCGACTCCTGCAACCACAACTAGATGAATACAACTAGGTGAGTACACACACACTGTAACACAGGTGTGCTGTAAGTGCTAGAGTAATATAACACTTTTTGCCAGCGTTCAGCTGTGACCTCCATGAAAAAACAGTGACCCGTTTAAAGAAAAGTTCAAAACAAAGAAAAAATTATTCTGGCATTGTGGGGAATGGAAGGGGAAGGGAGGGGAGGGTGGGGAGGGGAAAAGGGGGAACTGAGGGGTTTGGGGATGGAGGCGGCGGAAGGGGTTCGGGCAGATCCCAGAGAGTAAATACACTGAGGGGAACTTGGCGACACATCAAAACTTTCAACCATTTGGGAATTGTGCGATTATCTCTTGACTGGAAAGATATCTCTAAGTGATGGTTAATACAAGTTATGAGAGAGAGAGAGAGAGAGAGAGAGAGAGAGAGAGAATAAAAAGGCTTTCAAATGAGTTGATGCAGGTAACAGCTCTTAGCTTGTAAATAAAGTTAGGAACCTTAAAACCTTGTAAAAAACCTTGCGTACAAATATAGAAAGAGAATTAGAGAGAGAGAGAGAGAGAGAGAGAGAGAGAGAGAGAGAGAGAGAGAGAGAGAGAGAGAGAGAGAGAGAGAGAGAGAGAATGCTGGCACTTGTTTTTCTAGTGGTGGTGGCGGCAGGGGTGAGGCGCTGCACATTAACAAAACCTTTCTGTTTTGCCAGGCAGGAAAAAGCGTGGAATGGTGGGTCCCCTCAGCCTCTAACAGTCCCTTCCCTCCTTTTCCCTCTACGTCATTATGTGAGGGGGAAGGTTATACTGATACGGTTTCTTGGGTCGGCTGCCTTTTCCCTCTGCTACCCCTCACATTCGTATGGGGACACCGGAAGTGTTATTTTAACCCAGAGAGACGGAAATGTAAGAGAGACATCTTAGAATTAATTACATGAAGATTCCAACCGTTTAAGAGGTACTGGGGACCGAACCAGTGTTCTTTGTAAATGTAAGAACATATGAAAGAAGGAACACTGCAGCAGGCCTACTGGCCCATGCGAGGCAGGTCCAATGCTCCTACTGGCTTAAGCCAATTCCCCAACCTAGTCAGGCCAGGTCACATTCACTTGATTGCAACACGAAAGGCCTAGAGCTATCTTTCAAGTCCCCCCGTGGTTGCTTTGCATCTTGAATAGCTTGTTCGTGATCTTTTTAATATGTATATATACTTAACTAATGTCAGTGTTTTGTGAAGACTGAGACACTTATTCAACATTTAGGAATCTTTATCGAGGAAACGTTTCGCCAGCCAGTGGTGGCTTCTTCAGTCCAGTACGGAGAAGAACGGTGAAAGATGAGGAGTCTGAGGCAATGAGTCCCTGAAGACATTGACTCCAGGGTGAGGGACTGATTACCTCAAACTCCCCATCGTCTTTCACCGTTCTTCTCTGTACTGGACTGAAGAAGCCACTGGCTGGCGAAACGTTTCCTCAATAAAGATTCCCAAATGTTATATAAGTGTCTCATTCTTCAACTTGTCGGTTTTTTAAACCATTTACATCACAGTGTTTTACAAACTTCATCTCACATCGAAGTCCAGCAACTTCATTAATGTAATTCTGAATACAATGAATACAATGCTAAATCAATTTTTTGCATGTTAAATATAATTCTTAAAACTCTTAAGAAGATCTATACCCTGAATTGTATCATGGGATAAAATAAATTGTTCTTTAGGATCGCGTTGGACAGCCTAGGATAGTGTGGGATAGCCTAGGATAGTGTGGGATAGCCTAGGATAGTGTGGGATAGCCTAGGATAGTGAGGGATAGCCTAGGATAGTGTGGGATAGCCTAGGATAGTGTGGATAGCCTAGGATAGTGTGGGATAGCCTAGGATAGTGTGGGATAGCCTAGGATAGTGTGGGACAGCCTAGGATAGTATGGGATAGCCTAGGATAGTGTGGGATAGCCTAGGATAGTGTGAGATAGCCTAGGATAGTGGGGGATATCCTAGGCTAGCCGAGTAGGGTAATAGAAGCTCGCTTTACAAAGAGATTGGACAAATATATGAGTGAAAAATGTCAGGGGCCCAAGACTGTTCATTTGCCTCCCAGCATACATAAGGATGATTTCCAGTAGACCCCTGGCTGTCTTCAAGAAGGCGCTGGACAGGCACCTAAAGTCAGTACCTGATCAGTCAGGCTGTGGTTCGTACGTCGTTTACGTGCAGCCGGAAATAACAACATGGTTGATCAGGCTCTGATCCACCGGGAGGCCTGGTCAAAGACCGGGCCGCGGGGGCGTAGGTCACCGAAACCCTCTCCTGGTATACCTGAGGTACTGTAGCAAATTCTTGGGTAGCTCTGGGAAAAGGATAACGACCTGCCTTGTATGGGCCAGTAGGCCTGCTGCAGTGTTCCTCCATTCTTATGTTCCTTTAAGCACCAACAACCTGACTGATCAGTCATCCACTAGGATGCTGGGAGGAGAGAGAAGAGAGAAGGGAGAGGAGACAGGAGAGAGAAGAGAGAGAGAGAGCAGAGAGCAGAGAGGAGAGAGAAGAGAGAGGAAAGAGGAGAGAGAAGAGAGAGGAGAGAGTAGAAAGAAGAGAGAGGAGAGAATAATCCCGACGTGTTCGCATCTCTGCTTTAAATTTACCGATAATGAACTGGTGAATTCGTAAAAGCATTACGTGCGAGCCACTCAATAAACGCTCTCGCTCGCTAACGCAAAAACGATGCCCTTATGCAAATAAAAACATGGGAATTTATGCAGATTCTGTATGAACACAAGGCATGGTGAAAACTTACACGGACACAGACATGCACAGGGACATGGACACGGACACTCACACGGATACGTACACACACGAACGTGGACAGGTACACTGCATCCCATCTTCCTACTTCAACGCTTTAAGGCAACGGTTTTCAAACGGTTTCAGAAAACTGGGAAAGCTTATTGGAGCTTCATAAGATGTTTGAGAGAAAGAGAGAGAGAGAGAGAGAGAGAGAGAGAGAGAGAGAGAGAGAGAGAGAGAGAGAGAGAGAGAGAGAGAGAGAGAGAGAATGGTTTAGAAAGATATGTGAACAAACATTACGACATATTTATTAAAAACGTTTCGGTCCTGAGACTTTGATCACTTCAAACATACAGAGGTTAAAAAGACAGTATATATACTGTATATATACCTCCGTAAGTTAACAGTATATATGCTGTCTTTTTAACCTCCGTATGTTAGAAGTGATCAAGGTCCCAGGAGCTAGTGTTTACTCACGTGTCTTTCCAAACCAGAGAGAGAATGATGTTATTATCTTTATTCTGTTTATTTGTCTGATTCTTTTTCTCCTTTAACTTTTCGATTTTATTTTGTTTATAACTCGAGAACTGCTCATCCGGTCAGCTTCAAATTTTGAACACTTATGTACAGTAACTAGGGCCAGATTCTTGGAATAATTGTCATGTGCTGGCACCCCATGACCAAAGTTGTTGAGCCTCTGGCTCAACAACCCAAGCACTTATAAGTTCAATAACGTAGAACTTAGCCATGCAGATTGCGAAAAGGACTTGGGGGTGATGGTAAGCAGCAACCTTAAACCAAGACAGCAATGCCTAAGCGTACGTAATAAGGCAAACAGATTACTGGGATTTATATCAAGAAGTGTAAGCAACAGAAGTCCAGAGGTTATATTACAGCTTTATACATCATTAGTAAGGCCTCACCTAGATTACGCAGCTCAGTTCTGGTCTCCATATTACAGAATGGATATAAATTCGTTAGAAAACATTCAACAAAGAATGACTAAATTAATACATAGCATTAGAAATCTTCCGTATGAAGATAGATTGAAGACCCTTAAATTACATTCACTTGTAAGACGAAGAATGAGGGGAGACATGATCGAGGTGTATAAGTGGAAGATGGGTATTAACAAAGGGGATATAAATAAGGTCTTGAGGATATCCCTTCAAGATATCATGCAGGTGGTCGACTATTAGTCTGATTAACGGCTTACTAAATACTGAATCATATTGGGACTTCAGTGTCTCATTTTTTTTGCTGTCGTCTGTGTAAGTCCCATCTCGTTTAAGCAGTGGCCCAATCCTGGACGTGGTTTTTGCCCTGGATTTAGCATAAGAAAAGAAAAATAATTTTTTTTATCATATTCATTATTTCCACGAGAGTACGTCACATTTGCTAATTTTTATGCATCCCCAATAATATCAACTAATTCTATATCAATTTCATAATGTACATTTTGGAAATAAAGATTATTATTATTATTATTATTATTATTATTATTATTATTACACCATCTGAGGTGTGTGTGCCAAGTGCTGAGACGTCAACACGTGCGCTGCCAGACGTCCCACAGAAGTCACGATAAGTTTGACCTAACAGATAATTGCAGTATAATAGTCAAACAGTAGTAGTTAAACGTGAGGCAACTTAGCCATATGTCAGTGACCATCAGTGAGTAGGTATGGCAGGAGAGACACTGCCACTACCACTGCCACTACCACTACCACTACCACTGCCACTACCAATGCCACTACCACTGCCACTACCACTGCCACTACCACTGTATTCCTGAATTTATTACTAGTAATACAGTGCCGTTACACTTTTCTTAACATAGATGAATTTTACAAGCTAATTTACAGCTCAATTCAAATCTCAACCCTATCTGAGGTATACTACGTCCCACTAGGATGCGACCCCACAACAGCCGATTAACATTCAGGTACCTACTTGCTGCTAGGAGAGCAGAGACAGCAGGTGAAAGGAAACATGCTCAAAGTTTTCACCCGTGCTGGGGATCGAACAAAGGACACTCGATATGTAAACTGAGTGCGCTACCACTTCTTCAGAGTTTTCGGTAAGTGTAAATTCTATCAGCTAACTTATTTTTTGTATTTTATGAATGGTTTATGTACGATAGATACTACACATAGGCTAAGCACCCGACGATATAAATAATTGGAAAATATTAATCACCTTAGTTAATAGGGTTATCAAAGATTACTCCCTGGGCGAGTATTTTTGTTAGTGGGGTTGGATTTGACAAGGACCTGCCAAGTATGGGCCAGTAGGCCTGCTGGAGTGTTCCTCCTTTCTTATGTTCTTATGATTAATACCTGACTGTAGTGTAACATTGTGTAAGCTACTGAGAGTCGAGTCCAATCCTCTCTGTCACCACTGTGTAATGTACTGACACCTCTATCCTCTCCAGCAATAATATTGACACAAGAAAATGCTTTTGATCAGTACGATGGACAAGATACAGTGGGAAAGTGTTACATACTTGGTAAATGATGGTAATATATATATATATATATATATATATATATATATATATATATATATATATATATATAAGATGGTATACAAATGCAGGTTACACGGAGGAAATGAGGAAGAAGGGAGGGGGGTCAGAAACATTTAAAACTTAACAGAGAGAAAAGAAACTCATATGTATCACAGCACAGGTATGCCAGGTATACAACTGCAATGTAACACGGATGAGAAAGATAAACAAATGCAGGTAGGGCTGGTTCAGTGATGCGAAGCAGTGGTTCAACTGATGTTGCTTTGGTGTTGTTTGTGAAGACGGTGCTGGTATTGATCTAGAAATGCAAAACAATGCCCCTAAAGATGGCGGTATAGTTCTTGTAACAGCTGGTGGTGTTGCTGTTTCTGGTATTATTGAAGACAGTGCAGGTGGAATTCTAGAACTACACCAGTTGGAAAAACAGTCCCCACAAACCCTAGCCAACAGAAAAGAGAACTGTGAAAATTCTATGCTTGGGGAATCTGTAGGCATGGAATGTCCAGGAAGAAAACGAGTGGAACATGCAAATTTGACCATCCCCAAAAAAAAATATCATGAGCTGACCAGAACAGTGTCATCTGTTTCCTGCATACTCTTTTTACCCTAAAATTTGTTGTATCATTGTTTCTTATATACCGAAGTATAACACAAACTATCACAAACCACGAGAAATTAATTTTGGTAGTTACAGTCATTAATTAGCAAGAGAATTTTTTAGTGTCAGGAAGCAGAAAAAAAAATGGCAACATATTCCACCACTTGAGATCCTTGTTGGTCTGGAGGAACAACCAGTGGCTCTAATGTCGGTAGTATGTACAATAGAGTGTCCACCTATATGTGGGCCCCTCTAACCGTTACATGGCGTCAGATGACTTCATTTGAACGTTGTCGCTTTGGTGGCTAAAGCTCTCGCTTCACACATGGAGGGCCCGGGTTCGATTCCCGGCGGGATGGAAACATTTCGACGCGTTTCCTTACACCTGGTGTCCTGTTCACCTAGCAGCAAATAGGTACCTGGGTGTTAGTCGACTAGTGTGGGTCGCATCCTGGGGGAAAAGATTGAGGACCACAATGGAAATAAGACAGACAGTCCTCGATGACGCACTGACTTTCTAGGGTTATCCCGGGTGGCTAACCCTCCGGGGTTAAAAATCAGAACGAAATCTTATCTTGTATATAAACCGCCTGATATAATTTCAAGGAACAGCTATTAAAAATTGGATACTGTCTGGGAAATCTTTCGACCCCAGCCCCAAATATTGTGTTGCTTCGTGATTTCAGTTTAAGAAATTTAAAATGTTAGAGTGTAGCAAATAGTGTAATGCGAGAGATAATCCAAGGAGGCAACATAGATGAGAATTCCCACACAAATGAACTTAAGCGAGTAAACAATGGAGACGACAAGGCTAGAAAACTCTCGTGACTGTATGTTTACCAAGGAAGATGATCTCGTCTCTATGGTGTCGAAGAAAGTATATTCAGATCACAACCAAATCGAGGTTCAGACCTGCTTGCACACGGGTCCTGACCAGCGAAACGTACACTCTCATGAGGGAGTTTTCACCAAAATCAACTTTAACAACTAAATCAACTGGGATCAAATAAACCATGTCTAGAAAGTATCAACTTTCTTGTACTGGCAGTGTACTTAAAGTATATACAACCAAGGCAAAGGAAGAGATGTAAGCTAAAGAGAGAGAGTGAGAGACAGAGAGAGAGAGAGAGTGAGAGAGAAAGAGATGCTCCCTTTACAGACGAAAACGATGAATCACAGAATTGCTCAAGGGTGCTCGACCACCTGAGGTGTGGAAGGAAGCACCAGCTGGAGAAATGAAGGATATTGAACTCAAATTTAATGAGTCATTCAGAGTTCAGGAGAGTCAGAGGAAGGTAAGAGCAATTATTGAAATATAAAGAAATCCAAAATACTTCTTCTCATATGCCAAATCCAGGGCAAAAACCACATCCAGAATCGGGACCTTGCTTAAACAAGATGGAACTTCCACTGATAACAGCAAAGATATAAGCGAAGTGCTGATGCTTCATACTGAGTTACTTTTTTTTCTCTCTCTCTGGAAGATCTGAAAATGTATATGGGCTGCGCATGTCCTAATTTGCCATTGTTTTTGAAGAAATTTGTGTACTGGTTTCCATATGATGATTTGTGAATGTCTCTCATCTTCAAAGCTGATATTTAACTGCATTACAAACTCGTGCCGCACTCTGCACTATTCCAGTCGCGTGCACTGAGGTAGACGGGGCTGGGGTTATGCAATACGGGGGTAACGTTCACGAATCTCACAGCGACTGAATTACAAGATTGTATTTTTAATGAATGATTAACTGACATAGAGGAAATAAATCTGGATTGATGAGGACTTAAAAATATATATATTAAAGTATTTTGATGTGAATGAAGAGATGTTTAATTGAAAAGGTTGGTTAATGGGGTTTAAAGCCTATCGACTTGTCTAGGGTCATTGAGGCTTTTCGTAACCTTTTCACCACCAGACAAAAATGTCTTAATCCCTAAAATAGGGTTTAAAGTAAACTCTCGATATACATATACGCAGAGAGAAATACACCTCCGTGTATATATCCCGTATCCTGTATTTAGTATGTGTTGCTTTCACACAGACACAGCAAAACACAGAAACATCTGTTGAAAACACACCTGACGATAAGGCACTGCTCAGTCTGTCTGTCTGTCTGTCTGTCTGTCTGTCTGTCTGTCTCTCTCTCTCTCTCTCTCTCTCTCTCTCTCTCTCTCCCTAACAGACACACACTTGGGAGGAAGTTAGAATCATTTTTGGTTATCAGTGTTTCTAGGTTCACTCTGGGTTCACTAGACGTATGACTCTTAATGTTATGATCTGCGTATTAAACCTGAATTATCTTTTATTTCACTAAATTAAACCAACATAATGTTTTGTAAAGATGTTTTTAGCTAGAATATAAGATCGTCAGTAACAGCTACGTAACATTTGTCAGTTTCACTAATATTTTATGCGTCTAATTGTGTCTGTAGTGTAAAATTAGTGAAATGGGTTGATAATAAAAGCTGCTTAATAAAGTGCGGGTTTCCTTGTTAATAAGTGGATGAATTATACTTTATTTGTATTGTTATACTATATAGTAGAGTATTACCGTCAGTCTTTATTGATGTTCTCCTCTGTAATATTTCTGAGCTGTGAACTACCCTTAAGACACACTATCTTGCTGTGTCTCCCCCATGCATATATACCTGTAAGGGGTTTCGGGGGTCAACGCCCCCGCAGCCCGGTCCATGACCAGGCCTTACGGTGGATCAGGGTCTGATCAACCAGGCTGTTACTGCTGGCCGCACGAAAACCGACGTACGAACAACCGCCCGGCTGGTCAAGTACTGACGTTATGTGTCTGTCCGGCTCCCTCTTGAAAACAGTCAGAGGTCTATTGGTAATCCCCTTATGCATGCTGGGGGGAAGTTGAACAGTCTTGGGCCCCTGACACTGTGTCATCTCTTAGTATACTCACGACACCCCTGCTGTTCACTGGGGATATGTTGCACCGCCTGTCGAGTCTTTTGCTTTCATAGGGAGTGATTTCCGCATGCAGATTTGGGACTAGTCCCTCTAGGATTTTCCAGATGTAAACTGTGATAGAATATACTATCTTAAGATATGATGGTTCTCAAGTGATAGTAACTCCAGCTCTGCTGTACCGAAACTACTGAACCTTTCACTGCTGGTGAACCCTTACTGGGATACTTGAAGATGTTGCTATCCCACTACTGAAGTCTCCCAGCTCAGGCTGACACTACTGAAGTCTCCCAGCTCAGGCTGACACTACTGAAGTCTCCCAGCTCAGGCTGACACTACTGAAGTCTCCCAGCTCAGGCTGACACTACTGAAGTCTCCCAGCTCAGACTGACACTACTGAAGTCTCCCAGCTCAGGCTGACACTACTGAAGTCTCCCAGCTCAGGCTGACACTACTGAAGTCTCCCAGCTCAGACTGACACTACTGAAGTCTCCCAGCTCAGACTGACACTACTGAAGTCTCCCAGCTCAGGCTGACACTACTGAAGTCTCCCAGCTCAGGCTGACACTACTGAAGTCTCCCAGCTCAGGCTGACACTACTGAAGTCTCCCAGCTCAGGCTGACACTACTGAAGTCTCCCAGCTCAGGCTAACATATTTCACCAGCAAGTGCCTCATCCTACATGATGGAATATGACAGGGGAAACAGACTTCTCTTGTTCCCACTCTGAATCTCAGTTATAGAACAAGGTAACAGCACACTGCAGATGTATCCACTTAAATAAAAAGCAGAGACAAAACAACAAAGATTATCTTTATGACAAACACACGTCTCAGTGTTTATACTTTGGCAAATAACGTACAAGGAAAACAACAAACTGTTCTCTAAGTGGATCGTGAAGTGGTAAGTGTAGTGACAGAACCGAAAAACAATTATATAAAAACAGTTGGTTACCACGTCATCATACACACGGAGGGACCGAGGTTCGATCCCCCGACGAGTGTGAAAGTTGGGCATGTTTCCTTAATGCCTCTTGTCATCTAGCAGAAATTAGTACGTTGTGAACGTGTGTCCCTCCTGTTGTAAGAGTATTGTGAACGAGTATCCCTCTTGTTGTAAGAGTGTTGTGAACGTGTATCCCTCCTGTTGTAAGAGTATTGTGAACGAGTATCCCTTCTGTTATAAGAGTGTTGTGAACGAGTATCCCTACTGTTATAAGAATGTTGTGAGCGAGTATCCCTCCTGTTATAAGAGTGTTGTGAACGAGTATCCCTCCTGTTATAAGAGTGTTGTGAACGAGTATCCCTGCTAGTTCAATAGCTTTGTGATTGTCATGCTACTGAAGGTATACAGCACCAACACATGTGCAACACCTGGGTATATTTATCACTGAAACGTTTCGCCCACACAACAAGTGTCTTCTGTCGAATATAGGCAAACATAACACTGGAAACAATACGAGTAGTTTTGACGTGATCAGTCCGCCAACAGATATACGCAATACTTTTCAACAGAGATACGCAATACTCTTCAATAGAGATACGCAAGTGTTGATGTGTTCTAATCATTAACTTGTCAGTGTTCTATTCTGAGACAGCAACACCATGGTATCTTGGCTTAGGGCAAGTACCTGACCAGCCAGACTGTGGTTCGTACGTCGGTTTGCGTGCGGTCAGGAGTAACAGCCTGATTGATCAGACCCTGATCCACCACGAGGCCTGGTCATGGACGGGGCCGCGGGGGCGTTGACTCCCCGGAACACCCTCCAGGTAGACTCCAGGTAAGACTTCTGCAGGTTATTTGCTAAATACTTGTTTAGTTTGACCTGCTTCCACATGTGGGGCCCCGGTCACCTGTAATGTTGCCTCCAGCTGCTTCATCTCATCTCTGCTTTTATGATAATAATAATAATAATAATAATAATAATAATAATAATAATAATAATAATAATAATAATAATAATAATAATAATCTTTATTTCAACAAACTGCAAAGCTCAAGAAAATATCAAATTTGATCCAGTGTAGAGAAGAATAGCTACAATTCCTTGGATCATGAGAGCATAATAATCATCAAAACACCCTCCTGTAGGAGCTGGTTTATATGTGTCACTTCGTAGGTTTCAAACTGCCTTGTTTATCATTTTTTTCAGCTTAAGGAGCGTGCAAGGGGATACCACCACAGTCTTTCCAGCTTACACAGTGAACGTAGGGATACCAACCTTCTTATAGACTACATGTCCTGTTGCTAGACGTTTGAATCCACTTGATGTTATTGAGGTAATTAACTGAACTCATATATATTTTAACTGACATTAAATAGCACTTGACATAGCCTAACTAAACATAACCTAGCCTAGCCTAAACCCAACCTTTCCTAAGTCTAACGTTTCCTAAACCTAACTTATCCTGGACTAGCCTAGCTTAACCTAATCAGAGGCTTTACCAATCTAATACAGACAGAGGAGAAAGTAAACTTTCATAGAGGAACCAGAAAGTTGGGTGTGGAACGATGTAGTGGTCACACCAGTGTAGGTGGGATTAAGTAGAGGAGATGGAATTTACTGTGCTGGCAGTGGATGTAGTGTTTAGGTTCCATGTTCACTGAAGATGCAGTAGTAGTTGTTATGTAAACATAGGTGCAGCTTGTTAGCTGAGACTCAACAATATGCAGGAGAGCCCCGCTTATACAGCAGGTTAGGTTCCAGGCTTCTGCTGTAAAGAAAAAATAGCTGTATAGTGAAACATAGCCCTTTTTTTCCTTTAAAATGCATATAATAGCCTGAAAACATGTTTACACTATCGTATATTAAGTGAGCAATAGAGCATATACAGTACACTCATTACTTACCTTAAAATATTTTCATCCTTTGCTTATAGTGAGTGGTGGATAGTGAGTCTGAATAAATGAAGATTGGGTATAATTGAAAAAACGCTGCGTTAGCGAAACGCCGTAAAGTGAAACGCTGTAAAGCGGGGCCTGCCTGTATGTGTTAGCCGCGTCAAGGAGTTCAGAGTTGAAGCCAGAACTTCTGAGACAGTCTCACTGTTTCTCATTGTGATGTTATTCGTAAAAATCATAAATTATTCCGAGCATGAGCGTCTCATTTTCGCACTGGTCTGATTCACAATACATACAGGAGAACTTCCATGTATAGCACATGTGATGGTTATGTTCTCTTCAACATGTATATTCGTGTTTCCTGAATCAGGTGCCCAAATATTTAGAATTCTCACCCCAATGTAAACCATACCGCAACGTCCACATGAAATCAGGTAATAGTTGGGTCTGTTCCATTGTCTGTGAGGTCCTCGATGGTGGAATTAATAGTAGCAACTTTGTAGTAACTTTGTAGCAACTTTGTAGTAACTTTGTAGCAACTTTGTAGTAACTTTGTAGCAACTTTGTAGTAACTTTGATCTCACTCTGGGCAAAAGCACGAGAAATGTTTTAGTTTACACTGGTGTTTACGATAGTAAATGTATGTTGATGGTGTTGTGTTGATGGTGTTCTGTGTTGATGGTGTTCTGTGATGATGGTGCTCTGTGTTGATGGTGTTCTGTGTTGATGGTGTTCTGTGTTGATGGTGTTCTGTGTTGATGTTGTCCTGTGTTGATGTTGTTCTGTGTTGATGGTGTTCTGTGTTGATGGTGTTCTGTGTTGATGGTGTTCTGTGTTGATGGTGTTCTGTGTTGATGGTGTTCTATGGTGTTAGTGAGGGGCTCTTGATCTCAGGAACTGCACATATGCTCCCATTCCTCGGATCGAATCTGAATGCCTCCCAACCTTCCCAGGCGTTTTATGGCCCTTAGAGGTATTACCTGGAGTTTACCTGGAGAGGGTTTCGGGGATCAACGCCCTCGCGGCCCGGTCTGAGACCAGGCCTCGTGGTGGATCAGGGTCTGATCAACCAGGCTCTTACTGCTAGTCGCACGTAAACCCACGTAAGAACCACAGCCTGGCTGATCAGGTACTAACTTTAGGTGCCTGCCCAGTGCATTCTTGAAGACACCCAGGGGTCTGTTGGTAATCCCCTTATGTATATTGGGAGGCAGTCGAACAGTCTTGGGCCCCTGACATTTATGTGTTGTCTCTTAGTGTACACGTGGCGCCCCTGCTTTTCATTGAGGGAATGTTGCATCTCCTGCCGAGTCTTTTGCTTTCGAAGGGAGTGATTTTCGTGTGCAAGTTTGGTACTAGTCCCTCTAGGATTTTCGAAGTGTATATTATCATGTATCTTTCTCGCCTGCGTTCGAGGGAATACAATTCAAAGGACTTCAAAGACCACAGCAATGTATCTACCTTATCAGCTAGAGAAATGATAGGATGGATAATGAGAACCTTAAAAACTAGGAACGCCAAGCCCATGATGATTCTCTTCAAATCACTTGTTCTCTCTATTCTGGAATACTGCTGTATACTAACTGTCCCCTTCAAGGCAGGCGAAACTGCTGACCTGGAGAATGTACAGAGAATTTTCACTGCACATATAAGTACGATTAAGACACATGTGCAACACTTAGGTATCTTTATTCCGAAACGTTTCGCCTACACAGTAGGCTTCTTCAGTCGAGTACTGAGGAGTTTGCAGAAGCAGTAGAGATGCGAAGACGATGTAATCAGTCCATCAGCCTTGAAGACGTAGTGTTGAGGTGGTCAGTCCCTCAGCCTAAAAAAGTTTTGTTAGATAGTTTGTTCCAGACTATGGAACAAAACTGTTGCACATGTCTTACTTATCCTTATGTCGGTATTGTATACTATTTTAACATTGAAGTTAATGAGTGTTGCGCTGATTTGGCTGCCAAATATCATACTAAATTTCTGCCTAAATAGCGAACCTTTGAAGGGGTTGTTGTATAGTATATATTAATCAATATGGTCAGCATATTCTTTGGCAAGCAAGGGTAGGTCAGGACTGTCCTTCACCTTGAGTTATAACAGTTCAGGAATGGGTGTGCCCCGTGGCCTGGTGGCAAAAGCTCCCGCTTCACACGGTGAGTGTCCGGGTTCGATTCCCGGCGAAGGGGGTGGAAACATTGGACGTATTTCCTTACACCGGTTGTCTATGTTCACCCATCAGTAAAATGTGTACCTGGGTGTTAGTGGACTGATGTGGGTCGCATCCTGGGACAAAACTGACCTAATTTGCTCGAAATGCTCTGCATAACAAGCGGCTTTCTATATAGTATTATGTCAGCTGTGGTTGTATACCATGTACATGTACTTGTAGTAAATAAAGATATTATTATATTATATTATTATTAAAGGTTAGAGTGGCTAGATAATTGGAAAACTTTGAGCTCAAAGTAAATGCTTCAGAATCCGAGAGGGACAGAAGCAAAAAGTCAAAAGTGAAATTGAGAAAAATACAAAATCCTGGGCAAAAACAACTTCTAGTATTGGATCTTTTATTAAGGGAGATGAAACATAGACTGACGACAACAAAGAAATAAGCGAAATATTGAAGCCTAATGCGATTCAGTGTTTAGTGAGCCATTAATCGGCATAAAAAGGTCAACCCAAATGAGATCTTCATGTACGAGACGCACAACACCACAGACATCTCTATAATTTCTGATATAACCCTAATCCCACTAGACCTCGAAGAAGCCATTGATTGGATGTAATGCACTACATATTCATCAAGAATTTCAAGAAAACATTATCATGTGCCTTAAATATTCTATGGAGAAGGAGTCTGGACACTGCAGTAATCCCACAGCCACTGAAAAAAATCACCGATATATCCCACTCCACAACGGTGGCAGCAAAGCAATTGCTAGACTGTCAGTCATGTGGAACAGCAGCAGTTGCACAACTTAGGTCACTATGGGTTCAGAACAGGTCGCTTCTGCCTCTGAAATCAGCTGGACCATTACAAACAAAATGCAGATGTGTAACACCGATTTTCCAAAATTCTTTGACAACTGCGCACAAAATGTGCGCAGAAAGAATAACTGGAAAATTGAGCAGATGGATCTTTAACTTTGTAACTAATAGAACCCAAAGAGCAGCAGTAAACAAAGTAATATCAGGGGTTGCTAGAGTAAAGAGTTCTGTTCCTCTAGGCGCGGTACTCGCCCCACTTCTCTCTCATTCTCATATCTGACAGACTGATACATAAACTGTATCATCCTTTGCAGACGATACTAGATTCTGCATGATAGTGGCATCCATGGAAGACACAGTGAGCCTCCAAGCTGATATTAACCAAGTGTTCCAGTTGCCTCCTGACGACAGTACCATGTTCAGTGAGGACAAATTTCAGTAACTATGTTACGGAAGATTAAGGGAAGAAAAAACAAGATCGGAGTACAAGAAAAACTGAACTCAGTAGAGCGTAAGTTTAATGTGAGAGACCTGGAAGTGATGTCAGATGTCACATTGAAGGAAGTCAACAGTGTTCCATGAAAGGATCATATGCTAGACACTCATACCTACCTGTAGGAGAATCTTTTCCTACAGGAAACAGGACAAGTGTTAGTCATAAGATGACCCGCAGCTGGAGCTTTTGGTCATCTGACCGAGGCCTTCCACTGGCTAACTAGTCCATTACTTTAAAAACTTAAGATTATTAATAATCTTGTTAGGTGTTTTTTCTTGGTCATTTTTTTCTAACGAAGAAAATATGTCAAATATCTTTCTGTTACAGTCTGAGTATCATCATCCTTTCTACCTCTTTTCTCCTGTTCATTTATCTCTATTTCCTTTCCTTTCTTGTTCTCTTAGTACTTTCTCTCACTTTTTCCACCCACGTCACTTACTCTTATTCCTACTTCATTTCTCTTTCACTTCCTCCCTCATTCTCTTCCTTCTCTTCACCTTTAATTCTCCCGCTCCTCCTCTTTCCACCTCTTTTTCTAACCTCATAATGACTTTCCTTATTACGCAAAGTTCATTAAGCGCCAACAAGTTGTGGACCGTCAGAGTGACTGCACTCAATGATAACCACAATACCTGTCTTCACTCCGCCCACAGGTACATGTCGAGTGAAAGGAGAATTCAAAACACCGAGTGCAATTGAATTTGTGTGTATTTGGTCGGCTGGAGGTGCAGGATCTTCCAAATTCCTTTTTTTTTTGTATTAAGATGTGTTATCTTACCTCTGAGATATACTATCACATCCAAGGATGCCACTCACATGAGATGACTAACACCTACGTACTATCTAAGGTATACAACCAAATCCTAGAATCCCACCCATTAGTCGAATAACACCTAGGTACTTTTTAAGGTATACACACCCAGGATGCCACCCATGACAATCGACTAACACCCAGGTACTATTTAGTATATAGGGTCTGGCCGCTTGCCTGTGCTTTAGGAATTAGGGACTGACCACCTCCTTTTAAGGCTGATGAATTGATCACGTCAAAACTGCTACTTCTTCTGTCTCCAGTGTATTATTTGTTTGTATTCGACTAGAGAAGCCTGCTGTGCAGTCACTCTGTCTAACTTTTTTGGGTTATCCTAGGTTCTCTACACATATGCTGCTATATATGATAGCATATGTACCTGTATTTGTGTATACCTGAATAAACTTACAGTAGTAAAGTTATACAAGTATTGCCCATGTCTCTTATTTATCAGAGTAGTACCTACCTGGGAGGCAGCTGTGTCTACTATCCTGCTGCTCCTACTATTCTCACATTCTGAAGCCTCAGTAAATCAGTTAAGCAAATAATACCTTGGTATACACGTAATTAAAGATGCAATAAACAAGTTCCATATATATCTATGGAAAGCGAAGTAAGGAGCCTAATATGACAGGACAAATAAAAATAAAGGGTCGGATGTCGTATAATGAGGTTGAGAGTATCAGAGCATCTCAATTGGACGGATTGTCCAATATATGGTTTGAAGCCTGAATGTTGCCAGGATTTATTCTGTGCAAGATGTATGACAAGTGTTCTGCCAGGATGACAGCACCCTGTTCTGCCAGGATGACGGCACCCTGTTCTGCCAGGCTGACAGCATCCTGTTCTGCCAGGCTGACAGCACCCTGTTCTGCCAGGCTGACAGCACCCTGTTCTGCCAGGCTGACAGCACCCTGTTCTGCTCCACAGTGTCTGTTGTATCAATTATCATGAGTTCCAAACAACGTCTTCTTCACCTGCTCCTTCTTAGTGTCCATTCCCGCAAGGTGTGTGTGTTTGTCTCGGTGAATGACGCACTCCTTGTGTTGTGAGTCCTGGTTTTCTCTCACTCTTGTCTTGAAGCTCCATGATGTTGTTCCTATGTATTCATCACAGCCTCCACGTAAACTACTGCTTCTGTTTGGTTCTGTGTCGAGGTGAGGTGATGTCACGACCCATTGGTAACGTAACGACTGCTACGTTAATACTAATCTTCAGTGCTTGATGAGTTGACCTGTGGTGCCTGTTGGGATGATGAGTCGCTTGTCAGAGTCATCGTCTTCTTTGGAAGTGGACAAGATTGTTTACTGAAGAAAATGGTAAATCAAAATGCTGGTTTCCATGCAAAAATTTGTCATTACTCATCCGATCAGCTTCACACTTTCACCGCCAATAACTTGAGAATGCAGCTTCCGAGTGGCTTCAAACTTGAAGTGTTGAACTATTCTGGAATTTGTGTCTCTTGAGATAACTTCAGACGCCTCATCTGATTGGTTTTAAACATTCAAAGCTGCTGCATTTTTGAGGAAGATCTGAGTTAGTTTGGGCTGTGTACCTGCCAGTTTATTGATGTTTAACTACTGGAGAAGTTTATGCTGCACTCTGTACTATTCCTTTTGCTTGCATTGAGATGGATAGGGGCTAGACTTCAGGGTTACCTTTGTGACTTGTGAGTTCATTACCTTTGTAACTTGTGAGTTAATTACCTTTGTAGCTTGTTAGTTCATTACCTTTGTAACTTGTGAGTTCATTACCTTTGTAACTTGTGAGTTCATTACCTTTGTAACTTGTGAGTTCATTACCTTTGTAACTTGTGAGTTCATTACCTTTGTAACTTGTGAGTTCATTACCTTTGTAACTTGTGAGTTCATTACCTTTGTAACTTGTGAGTTCATTACCTTTGTAACTTGTGAGTTCATTACCTTTGTAACTTGTGAGTTCATTACCTTTGTAACTTGCTCAGCTATCAAAACTTTGGGGTCCAGTCCCTGGACCCATTATGTACCTCTGTAATCTTTTGACTACCGCCCACAGGATGGGTATGGGGTGCATAATAAAGATATCAAACTAACTGGGATACCTTTCACGGATTACTGAAGAAGTTGGAGCTGGGATTCTAGGATATAGGGATACTTTTCCCGGATCACTGAGGTAGTTAAGACTAGACTTCTGGGATACGGGGATACCTTCCTTTGATTGTGCAATAACGAAAATAAATTTAGTAACTGTTGTGACTGAGGGAAATAAAATGGTAAGTAAGAGAAAGTAAGAAAGATAGAGAAGGCGAGGGAGAGAGAGTGAAGGAGAGGTGTGGGAGACAGAGAGAAGGCAAGGAAAAGGTGAGAGAGGAAGAGTGAGAGAAGATGATGAAGACATAGAGAAGGCAAAGAGAAGGTGAGAGAGGAAGAGTGAGAGAAGATGATGAAGAGGTGATGGAGAGGTGAGGGAGATGAGGGAGGTATGTAGGCAGGAGGAGTGGGGGTACCAACAGGAGGTGTTATGATTGGCTCTCACCTCCAGCACCAACAACAAGGTCATTGGTCGAGAGAGAAAGAGAGAGAGAGAGAGAGGGAGGGAGAGAGAGAGAGAGAGAGAGAGAGAGAGAGAGAGAGAGAGAGAGAGAGAGAGAGAGAGAGCAAGCACCTTTATCTTTAGTTCCAAATAGAGGAAATGCAAAAAATATATGTGATAACAGTGATATCAGACACGACTGAGAATTTGTTGAGTAAACTAGAGTGAGAAGTAACTCACCTAGCTAGTGCTAGCCAGGGTAACCTTACTAGAGACTAGTACTAGCAACATCTGATAGTAATCCAGAGGACTACTATCATTACTGGTCATATAGTCATCGGGAAGAGCTAAACACTGAAGGACAGCTGTAATTTCTTGATTCAAGATCCTTTACCAGCATCAATATCTCTTCAACATCAAGATCCATTCAACATCAAGATCCCTTCAACATCAAGACCCCTTCACCATCAAGATATCTTCAACATCAAGATCCCTTCACCAGCATCAAGATCCCTTCACCATCCTCTAGATCCCTTCACCAACATCAGGATACCTTCAATAGCATCAAGATCTTTTCACTAGCATCAAGAGCCGTTCAACAACATCAATAACCCTTCACCAGCACCAAGAACCCTTCACCAGCACCAAGAACCCTTCACCTGCACCAAGAACCCTTCACCAGCACCAAGAACCCTTCACCAGCACCAAGAACCCTTCACCAGCACCAAGAACCCTTCACCAGCACCAAGAGCCCTTCATCAGCACCAAGAACCCTTCACCAGCACCAAGAACCCTTCACCAGCACCAAGAACCCTTCACCAGCACCAAGAACCCTTCACCAGCACCAAGAACCCTTCACCAGCACCAAGAACCCTTTACCAGCATCATGAGCCCTTCACCAGCATCAAAATATACCTTCACCAGCATAAAAATACCTTCACCAGCATCAAGATTCCTTCACCAGCATCAAGAGCCCTTCACCAGCACCAAGAACCCTTCACCTGCACCAAGAACCCTTCACCAGCACCAAGAACCCTTCACCAGCACCAAGAACCCTTCACCAGCATCATGAGCCCTTCACCAGCATCAAGATTCCTTCACCAGCATCAAGAGCCCTTCACCAGCACCAAGAACCCTTCACCAGCATCATGAGCCCTTCACCAGCATCAAGAGCCCTTCACCAGCACCAAGAACCCTTCACCAGCACCAAGAACCCTTTACCAGCATCATGAGCCCTTCACCAGCATCAAAATATACCTTCACCAGCATCAAAATACCTTCACCAGCATCAAAATACCTTCACCAGCATCAAGATTCCTTCACCAGCATCAAGAGCCCTTCAGCATCAAGACCATCTCCCCGAAGAAACGCTTTTTTCAAATTCTACAATCTAGCCAAACATGTTTATTAGAAGGAAAATAGGTCAGGCAAGGTGAAGGAAACGTACGGGTTGCTGGACAAGCTTAGACGACGTTTCGCTCAGTGGAGAGCTTTAAACTGTATCCCTGACTCGATGTAGATAAAGGTTGAAGTCAAGACCTCGTTCGTGCGAGAGAGAGAGAGAGAGAGAGAGAGAGAGAGAGAGAGAGAGAGAGAGAGAGAGAGAGATGAAACAAGGAATAAGAAAATCCCAATAAAAACAAGAAATTGTAGTCACAAGGTAGTCAAAGTTCAATCTAACTTTAATCTAAGTTTAATTTTATATTTAATTTTAGGTTTGATCTACTATTTTTCTATATCCATTCTAGGTTCAGTCTAGATTCACTCCAAAGACAAGCAGTCATATATCAGGGTAACAAAAGTTCGGTCTAATTTCAGTATAATATTCTAAGTTCAGTCTAAGTTTTCTTTTATATTAAATTCTTAATTCAATCTACTTTTATTCAATTTCCATTTTAGTTCTATTTATATTCACTCACAGATCAATTCAAACTTCACTAAGTTCGATTGTAAAGGTTGCTATTTAAGCGAAAATTGCAAATTTTACTTTATCAATATATATATATATATATATATATATATATATATATATATATATATATATATATATATATATATATATATATATATATATATATATATATATATATATATATATATATATATATATATATATATATATATATATATATGTGTGTGTGTGTGTGTGTGTGTGTTTGTGTGTGTGTGTGTGTGCAAAATAACCACTGTGAAAACAGTGAAATTTCAAGCGCTTTCATAGCAAATCACGAAATCTCTTGGAATTTCACTGTTTTTACCGAGTGGTTGTTGTGCGTATTGTGACACCATCTGTTTACATGTTGATTCCGTCACTCTTGTTGTAGTACGCTGACCATTACGCCTTCTAGTTATCACATTGTCAGGAATAAATACGCACAATACCCTGACTGGAATACATAAATAACCTGAACTTAGGGGAATTTAATCAATGACGACGTTTCGGTCCGACTTGACCATTAAATAGCATGTGCGACTAGGGATCCAAGTTGGACCGAAACGTCGTTATACGTTTCACCCTCCTATGTGGGGGTTATTACAACGTTATCATAATTATAATTAGGAGTGGGAGGTGTGTACATTATTATTATTATTATTATTATTATTATTATTATTATAATCAAGGGGAAGCGCTAAACCCCTAGGATTATACACATGGGAGGTGTGTACAACAACTCGTACGTTGTATATCAGTTGTGTAAAGTAACTACATAATGATAAATTAGACACATGTACAGCATCTGGGTATCCTTACTTGTAGACGTTTGACTTGTAGACGTTAGACTTGTAGACATATGACTATAGAAATATATACAGCAGACAGTGGAAGATAAGGTAATCACTCCTTCAGCCTAGAATTGTATATATTTCCACTGTCTTCATATTATGTCCTTGTATTGTACGGATAAAGCCACTGGAGGGCGAAACGTCTACAAGTAAAGACACCCAGATGTTGCACTTGTATCTAACTCGTCAGTTTATAAGTTAATCTCTTGTCAGTACCCACACAGTAATGCTGTCAGACTTCTACTGAATCTTTCAAAACTGAATTAATCGCACACTGAACATCAGGTTAGGTTAGATAAGGTTCGTCAGGAAACAGGACAGGTGTTTCCTGACGCGGGTCTTAGTCACATGATGACCCACAGCTGGAGCTGTTGGTCATCTGACCGAGGCCTTCCTCTGGCTTACCAGTCCACCCCCTTTAAAAATGATGGTCCTATATTTATCAGAGAACACTGAACATTGCTTCATCCCGATCATAGTTATTATGATCTATAGTTACAATCGTTCCAGAAAGCATTTTTTCTGTTTATTCGTTCACCTAAGCCATAACTAGTGGGCTGATCTGCTATAGTCGACTTTTTTATTATAATATTTCACACAAATTATCTAGCACAGCACTACAGACTCTCCTTCATTATCACTAACAATAGATTTGGGCGTAGGTAGTTGAAAAATAACCTTCCTTTAGCAGCCTGGCTACAGCACCAACAGTTATTTGCAGTGAGTGCCAATATGATAACAGATAAAGATATTAGTTGTCATTACGCACAGATGTTTGTTACCTTAGTGTGAGGCCCTGAAGTTAGTGAACAAGTCAAATGATACCCATTCCCAAGGTTCACTAATAGCAGCATAAACCCGAATTGGGTTGGTTCCTGTTATATTTCCATGCCCTTCACAACGCTGGGCATACTCGGTGATGTTAGGTAAATGGTTACAGATGCAATTAATGTGACTTTTACTGTGGCAATGTTTCGCTCTCCAGGAAACAGCTTGACAAAGTCCTTGGAGAGCGAAACGTTGCCACAGTAAAATGTCACATTAGTTGCATCTGTGTCCATTTACCTAACATACTGGTCTGTAATTATACTCAGAGATATCAGTTGCCATATAAGACCAATAATACTTAAACCTGTTAGACAGATCGGCTCTGTCCAGGATTTGCAACGCTTGGGACGTAAATTTGCTACCGCGCTACACGTATGGTCCATGTACTGGCAGATGATATCGCGGATATGCTTGAGTACAACTCGATAGCGAGTAGGTTTTGCGCTCAACGGACGGAACTCTGACCCTCCGCTATTCCTTGCGCTGAAAGGTCAACATTTGAATTAAAAATAATTTAATAATAACCAGTATTAGAAATTATTTTTTGCTTGTCTAAAATTGTTATATTTTAATTAAGTTCATGCATAGCTGCGATACTGTCCAACTTTAGTTAGTACTCTGCTAGCAAAAAACAATGGGATTAGACTTACCATCTGTCTATTGAGCAAGGATGTTGTCCGTCTTAGTGCCACTAGCATCTTTGGTCAAATATAGTACAAAGGTTTCTCAAAATTGGGAAATTTAAGAACAAGAGCAGAGGTTAACTTGAGTGTGCAAAATGTCCTTTCTTGAATGAAGGACCGGTTGTAAGGAGAATCCTTTCTGAGCAGTTCTGTTAAAGGATCCACGATAGAAGAAAAATTGGCTAAAACGAATCTGCAAGTCCTGCTATGACCACAAATGATCTCACGGCTTCAACGGTTTGTGGCCCAAAAACATTATGAGTGGCTATGTGACCAAGAAATTTGACCTCTGACCTCAAAATGGACAATTTGAAAGCTTTATCTTCAAGCTAGCATCAGCTAATTTTTCTAGTACCTAAGTTCAATCTTTCAAGATGCTTCTGTTTTTGCACATTATTAGGGAATTACCTCTGTAAACTCCTCAAGATTTTTCTCACAAGTGTCAAAAATGCGATTGCATTGGATCTTAGCCGAAAATCTATTTTGAGGAGGTGGCAAAAACCATTACTGTGTCCTGTAGTACGGTTGGTTGCGCACTTAGCTCGCAAATTGAGTGTCCGTTGTTAGGTTCCCGATACAGGTGGAAACGTTGGGCAAATTTCCTAACACCTGCTGTCCCTGTTCACCTAGCAGAAAGTAGGTACCTGGGTGTGAGTCGACTGGTGTGGGTCGCATCCTAGGGAACAAGATTAACCTAAGTTGTCTGAAATGTTCTGCATAACCAGGGACTTTCTATATAGTGTGTCACTGATGTCAGATATGGTCTGTAAAGGTTGTGTCATGTATATGTAGAAATAAAGGTTATTATTATTATTATTATTTCTTTTCAGTCCTCATGGAGAGGTACTTGCCAGAACCCTCGAGGGGAGACAAAGATAAATAAAAAAAATTCTCCTATGCTCCCCAAGATATCAAGAACCGGAGGCTGTAAACAATCTGGACTCGATTCCTAAAATCTGCTTCAAGGAGCTGAGTGCCATATTTCATGGGCAAAGGGATTGGAAGAGCTTCCCAAGGTTAATTACTAAATGTTATGTCTCTATCATCTAGCATCTCTGCACTAACTCTTCTGCAACTGCCCAGAATGTGGCAGTCAATATGCTGGTATTTACAAGGTTCTGGTGCCAGGTTCTTGTGGGTTACAGTGTGTTATTAAATTAAATCATTCCTGATTCTCACCTGATTGTGTTAGTGATTTTGATTGTTCATTGTCTTTAATTGTTCACTGATATCATCTGGTAAATTCCTGGATGATGTGTTGGAAGGATGGTGGAGGGGGTGTTGGAGGGTGTGTTGGAGGTGTTGGAGGAAGGATGTGTTAAAGGAAGTGTTAGAGGGAGTGTTGGAGGGTGTGCTTCCCTTACCTCCTTCTCTCTCTTCCTCTCTTACTTTCTCACTCATTCCCTCTCTCTTAACATTCTCTCTCCCTCCCTCCCTCCCTCCTACACTGTCTCCCCTTCCCCGAGTCTCTCACCTGTCTCTTGGCACCTGGGCATCTTGGCACTGTCTTGAGAAGTGCCAAGACGCTAAACATCGCAGCGGGGAGAACGCTTGGCACCGTGGCCTGCTCCGTGTGTGTGTGTGTGTGTGTGAGAGAGAGAGAGAGAGAGAGAGAGAGAGAGAGAGAGAGAGAGAGAGAGAGAGAGAGAGAGAGAGAGAGAGAGAGAGAGAGAGAGAGAGAAAGATATTTTAGAAATTAAATTCCTTAGGTTGAATTCTAGTACACTTCCCCACAATCTGCATGTAAGGTTGCACATTGCAGAAATGCCACTAAGAGCTTGCAGAAGCAACTTCTTGATGAGCAACAGAGATGCAGTCCAAGTGCAACATACCTGTCAACACCTTATAACCAGGCGACCATCCATCACTGCTCTTTAAACATTACCTTTCATTTTCTTAGTTGAAATTGTAGTTTAAGAGCTGGTATCCTACCTGAGCTCTTTTATAAGCTAAGAGCTCTTATCATATCTGGGCTCTTTCACAAGATAAGAGCTGTTATCTTACCTGAGCTCTTTTATTAACTAAGAGCTGCTACTCTACCTGAGCTTTTTTATAAGCTAAGAGCTATTATTCTACTTTAGCTCATTTCAAAGCCCAGATATATCTCAGGAATACTACCAGCCTCCCAGGATGCCACCCACAACAGTCAGCTAACACCTACGTCTACCCAGGATGCCACCCACAACAGTCAGCTAGCACCTACGTCTACCCAGGATGCCACCCACAACAGTCAGCTAACACCTACGTCTCCCCAGGATGCCACCCACAACAGTCAGCTAACACCTACGTCTCCCCAGGATGCCACCCACAACAGTCAGCTAACATCTACGTCTACCCAGGATGCCACCCACAACAGTCAGCTAACACCTACGTCTCCCCAGGATGCCACCCACAACAGTCAACTAACACACTGGCACCTGTATCCTGCTAGGTGAACAGGGAAAACAGGTGTAAGGAAACCCGCCCAACGTCTTCAGGTGTCCCAGAATAGAATTTCCCGAACTTATTTATTAGACACACGCGCAGCGTTAAGAAATGATGACAATTATGACACGTTTCGCTCATGAGAATCTTTTTCAATCCTTGTGAGCGAAATGCATCATAGTTACCAAATATTGCATTACTTACAAACGCGAGCGCGCGCGCACACACACACGAGTGATAGCCCTTGACGAGGTGTCGGTATGGGTGCATGTGACGAGTGGGGTTCCCCAAGGATCAGTCCTAGGGTCAGTAGTGTTTTTTGTATGCGTGAATTACATGACAATATTCCTGGAGGCCACCTGGAGGTCGTTCCTTGGGTCAACGCCCCCGCGGCCCTTTTCCTCGACCAGGCCTCCCGGTGGATCAGTGCCTAATCAACCAGGCTGTTACTGATGGCCGCACGTAATCCAACGTACGACCCATAGTCCGGCGGATCTGGTACTGACTTTACGTATCTGTCCAGTTCCCTCTTGAAGACAGCCAGGGAACTATTGGTAATTCCCCTTATGCCTGGTAGAAGGCTGTTGAACAGTCTTGGGCTTCGGACACTTAGTGTGTTTTCTCTGTTTCCTTGATTAGAATACAAGTTATGAAACTTGGGGAAGGATAGAGAAGACCGGAGACGTAGTAAAAGCTACAAATTTCACTCAAGGAAAAGGATCATGAGGTGAGCATCATACCGAGCACATCTCCTGAGCCGTACATCAGCCAAAAACTGCTGTAGCATATGCGCTTTTGGAAAATCTAAGAACAGCGTTTCAACATCTTGGTAAGGAGTTATTCATGGCACTATACACAGTGTACGTTAAACCCATACCTGGTGAAGCACGTCAAGAATTGGAGAAAGTGCAAAAGTTTGCAACATGACTAGTCCCGGAAATAAGGGGTGTGTCCTATGAGGAGAGGATAAGGGAACTCAACTTGACGGCACTGGAGGACAGGAGGGATGAGGGGAAGGGGACTTGATAACGACGTATAAAACACTGATACGAAATGACAAGGTGGACGTGGACAGAATGTTTCAGAAATGGGACGCAGGAACAAGGGAACATAGCTGGAACTTGAAAATTGAGATGAGTCATAGGTATGTTAGGAAGTATTTCTTAAACATTACAGTAGTCAGGAAGTGGAGCAATCTGGAGGGTGAAGTGGTAGAGGCAGGATCCATACATAGCTTTAAGAAGAGGTACGATAAGGCTCTTGAAGTCAGGAGAGATTGTACCTAGTAGCAACCAACGCAGTGGTGGGGCCAGGAACTGTGAATCGACCCCTGCAACCACATATAGGTGAGTACACACACACACACTCAAACACACACACACACACACACACACACACACACACACACACACACACATCAGGAGAAGAGTGGTGGAGCACCTAGAAAGGAATGAGCTTATCAACGACGGCCAACACGGTTTCAGGGACGGGAAATCCTGTGTCACAAACCTACTGGAGTTCTATGACAGGGTGACAGCAGTAAGACAAGAGAGAGAGGGGTGGGTAGATTGCATATTCTTGAACTGTAAGAAGGCGTTTGACACAGTCCCACACAAGAGATTAGTGCAGAAGCTGGAGGACCAGGCAGGGATAACAGGGAAGGCACTACAATGGATCAGGGAATACCTGTCAGGAAGACAGCAGCGAGTCATGGTCCGTGGCGAGGTGTCAGAGTGGGCGCCGGTGACGAGTGGGGTTCCACAGGGTCAGTCCTAGGACCGGTGCTGTTTCTGGTGTTTGTGAACGACATGACGGAAGGAATAGACTCGAAGTGTCCCTGTTTGCAGATGATGTGAAGTTGATGAGAAGAATTCAATCGGAAGAGGACCAGGCAGAACTACAAAGGGATCTGGACAGGCTGCAAGCCTGGTCCAGCAATTGGCTCCTGGAGTTCAACCCAACCAAGTGCAAAGTCATGAAGATTGGGGAAGGGCAAAGAAGTCCGCAGACGGGGTACAGTCTAGGGGGCCAGAGACTACAAACCTCAACCAAGGAAAAAGATCTTGGGGTGAGTATAACACCAGGCACATCTCCTGAGGCGCACATCAACCAAATAAATGCTGCAGCATACGGGCGCCTAGCAAACCTATGAACAGCATTCCGACATCTTAATAAAGAATCGTTCAGGACCCTGTACACTGTGTACGTTAGGCCCATACTGGAGTATGCAGCACCAGTTTGGAACCCACATTTATCCAAGCACGTAAAGAAGCTAGAGAAAGTGCAAAGGTTTGCAACAAGACTAGTCCCGGAGCTAAGGGGTATGTCCTACGAGGAGAGGTTAAGGGAAATCGACCTGACGACACTGGAGGACAGAAGAGATAGGGGGGACATGATAACGACATATAAAATACTGAGAGGAATTGACAAGGTTGACAGAGACAGAATGTTCCAGAGATGGGACACAGCAACAAGGGGACACAGTTGGAAGTTGAAGACTCAGATGAATCACAGGGATGTTAGGAAATATTTCTTCAGTCACAGAGTAGTCGGGAAGTGGAATAGCTTGGGAAGCGATGTAGTGGAGGCAGGTTCCATACACAGCTTTAAGAAGATGTATGATAAAGCTCATGGCGCAGGGAGAGTGACCCAGTAGCGGCCAGTGAAGAGGCTGGGCCAGGAGCTATGTCTCGACCCCTGCAACCACAACTAGGTGAGTACACACACACACACTACAGTGAGTACAACAAAACACACACACACCACACCACAAAAAAAAGTGCAAAGTCATGAAGATTGGGGAAGGGCAAAGAAGACTGCAGACGGAGTACAGTCTAGGGGGCCAGAGACTGCAAACCTCAGTCAAGGAGAAAGACCTTGGGGTGAGTATAACGCTAAGCACGTCTCCGGAAACACACAACAACCAGATAACTGCGGCAGCATATGGGCGACTGGCAAACCTAAGATTAGCGTTCCGTTACCTTAGCAAGGAATCGTTCAAGACACTGTACACCGTGTACGTCAGGCCCATACTAGAGTATGCAGCACCAGTCTGGAACCCACACCTGGTCAAGCATGTCAAGAAATTAGAGAAAGTGCAAAGGTTTGCGACAAGGTTAGTTCCACAACTCACGGGACTGCCCTATGAAGAAAGGTTGAGGGAAATAGGACTAACAACACTGGAGGACAGAAGGGTTAGAGGAGACATGATACCGACATACAAAATACTGAGGGGAATCGACAAGGTAGACAGTGACAGGATGTTCCAGAGAGGGAACACAGGAACAAGGGGGCACAACTGGAAGCTGAAGACTCAGATGAGTCAAAGGGATGTTAGGAAGTATTTCTTCAGCCATAGAGTAGTCAGGAAGTGGAATAGTCTAGCGAACGATATAGTGGAAGAGGGAACCATACATAGTTTTAAGACAAGGTATGATAAAGCTCATGGAGCAGGGAGAGCAGAGACCCAGTAGCGGACAGCGAAGAGGCGGGGCCAGGAGCTGAGTCTCGACCCCTGCAACCACAATTAGGTGAGTACAATTAGGTAGGTGAGTACACACACACACACAAAATTGTTTTTTGACTATAAAATGTCTGTGATCTTGTTAAGTGTTTTGTTCGTGTCTTGACCGACCTACCTCAACCTAGTATTTTGCCTGTCAGGAGAAAATAGGAAAACCATTTCATCTGACGCAAACCCTAGCCATTATGATCGCTATTTCTGAAGATTTTGGTCATTTGAGAGAGGCCTTCTCCTGGCTTACTCTCTCGCGCTGTGAGAAATGTAGTCATATATGACATTATTTCCCACACTGCCCACAACGCGACGGACCGATTCTGTTTACAGTTTACAAACAGCCTGGGTACGTCGGCTCGTGTGTCCAGACTGTTGTGGGTGGCATCCCGGGGAAGGACTGAATAAATGAAAATAAGCCACAATGCTTAGCTTTCTTGGATTACTCTGGGTTAGAAGAAAAACATTTTATTCCTCTTGTTATCACGGAGGGTTAGTAACCCAGGATAACCCAAGAAAGCCACAAATTCTGGCCTGTAACAGTGTTGGCAGAATTACCGACAATATGTTAGGCAAAAGGACACAAGTGCAACTAATATGACATTTATTGTGGCAACGTTTCGCTCTCCAGGAGCTTTGTCAAGCCATTAACAGCATGACAAAACCGCTGGAGAGTGAAACGTTGCCACAATAAAATGTCAACATTAGTTCCACTTGTGTCTTTTTACCTAACATAAGTCTGGCCTGGTAAGACACCTGTGCAACAGTTAGGTACCTTTATTCCGAAACTGTTGTACATGTGTCTTACTTAGCAACCTGTCGGTATTGCATACCATATTAATATTAATTAAGTCTGGCCTGTGTGTATTAGATTGTTTTGAGCTTCTTAAGGATACGTCTGCTAAGACACAGGTACTTGCAGATGAACTGAGGCAACAGTCAGCTAAGACACAGGTACTTGCAGATGAACTGGGGCAACATGTGTAAGAAAACACCTTCAACCTTTCTGTCTGTGCTGGGAACCAACCCGGGTCCTTGAGATGTGAGCCGAAGGCTCTGCCAATACGTGGAAAAAGATACAGTGGACCCCCGGTTATCGGCCATAATTCGTTCCAGAATGCTGTTCAAGTGCCGTTACCGAACGAATTTGTTCCCATAAGGAATAATGTAAATTAGATTAGTCCTTTTAGACCCCCAAAAATACACTTACAAAAGCACTTACAAAAATACACTTACATAATTGTTCGAGTTTGGAGCTGTACGAAATCCGGGGGTCCACTTACTTATGTACAGTGCAGGACATTTATTAGAGGAACTGTACATAAGTGGCTTTTTCACTGAACCAGCACTGGGTGATAACCCAGATAGTCTTTAAGTGGCTTGTTCTCTCTAGGCTGGTATACTGCTGTGCACTACGTATATCCATTCAAGGCAAGTGAAACTGCAGATCTGGAGAATGTACTGAGGGTCTTTACTGCACATATAAGATCAGAAAAGCATCTCAGTTACTGGGAATGTTTCAAGTCTCTTGACTTGTACTCCTTGGAGCGCAGGCGAGAGAGGTACATCATAATTTACACCTGGTAAATCCTAGAGGGACTAGTCTCAAATCTACACACATAAATCACTCTCCATTGAAGCAAAAGACTCGGCAGACATTGCAACATACCCCCAGTGAAAAGCAGGGTGCCATGAGTACAGGGGCCCAAGGCTGCTCAACAGCCTCCCATCATTCATAAGGGAGGATTACAAATACACCCTTGGTTGCCTTCTAGAGGGTGCTGGACAGATACCTAAAGTCAGCCTCCCATCATCTTGGGATACTGATACAGGGAATTCTTCTACTCTTGCCTAACCTACAAGCATAACCTACTTACACTAGAGGATTTGCCCACTGGTGACTCTGCCTCCTCCTGTTTCTACTCACCTGACTGCAGTATATAAGCTCCTAGCATATGCTATACTTTCCTCAATGCTTAGGGACTGATTACCTCATTTCACTCCCCAGCTTTCACACTTCTTCTCTGTATTGGACTGAAGAAACCACTGTGTGGCGAAACGTTTCCTCAGTAAAGTTTCCTAAATGTTGCACAAGTGTCTCATTCTTCAACAATAACAATAATATCAACAGTAACAACAGCCGAAATATTTGCAGAAATATGACTAACAGAAACAACAGTATCAAGAACAACAGGAGTAAAATCAACAGAAAAAGCAATGTTAATATCAACAATGTCAACAACAGTGTTATCAACATTCTAAAAACAGTAATATTAACAGTAACACCAACAGCAAAGGAATTGATAACACGAACAGTTACAGCAACAACAACGGAACTATAAACAGCAACATTAATAAAGAAACACCAACAGTAGCAGCAACAGTAACACAACAGCAACAGATATAGTAGCATCAACAGTAACACAAAAGCAGCATTAAGAACACTAACGGTAGTAAGAACAATAACGGAAGGAACAGCAACAGTAAAAATAAAAAGTAACGCTAACAGTAACAGCAACACTAACACAACAGCACAAACAGTAACACTAACAGTAGCGCCAACAGTAACACTAACAGAACCAGCAACAATAACAATATAACAAACAGTAACAACAGAACCAACAGTAACAATAGAACCAACAGTAGCACTAATATTACCAAACCTCAACAAAAGTAGCACAGTAACCCCAACAGAATCAGCAACAGTATTAGCAACAGTAGCAGCAACAGTATTAGTAACAGTAGCAGTAGCAATAACACCAGCAGTTTCATCAGCTGTAACACCAAGAGTAGCAGCAACAGTAGAGCAACAGTAACAGCAAGAGTAGTAGCAACAGTAACAACAACAGTATCAGCAACAGTAATAGCAGCAGTAGCAGCAACAGTAACAGCAGCAGTAACATCAACAGTAAAAGCAACAGTTACAAAAACAGTAGCAGCAACAGTAACAGCAGCAGTAACAGCAACAATACCAGCAACAGTAGCAACAACAGTAACAGCAACAACAGTAACAACAACAATAGCAGCAACAGTAACAGCAACAGTAGCAGCAACATTATCAGCAACAGTAACAGCAACAGTAGCAGCAACAGTAACAGCAACAGTAGCAGCAACATTAACAGCAACAGTAACAGCAACAGTAACAACAACAGTAGCAGCAACAGTAACAGCAGCAGTAGCAGCAACAATAACAGCAACAGTTGCAGCAACAGTAACAGCAATAACAGTAACAACAACAATAACAGTAACAGCAACAGTAGAAGCAACATTATCAGCAACAGTAACAGCAACAGTAGCAGCAACAGTAACAGCAGCAGTAGCAGCAACAGTACCAGCAGCAGTAACAGCAACAGTAACAGCAACAGTAGCAGCAACAGTAACAGCAGCAGTAGCAGCAACAGTAACAGCTACAGTAACAACACCAGCAACAGTAACAACAACAGTAGCAGCAATAGTAACAGCAACAGTAGCAGCAACAGTAACAGCAGCAGTAGCAGCAACAGTAACCTCAGTAACAGCAACAGTAACAACACCAGCAACAGTAGCAACAACAGTAGCAGCAACAGTAACAGCAACAGTAACAACAGCAGTAGCAGCAATAGTAACAGCAGCAGTAGCAGCAACAGTAACAGCAGCGGTAGCAGCAACAGTAACAGCATAGCTTGCCAAGTTTGCATAAGGCCATGTGATCTCTCTGGGCGTCAAGGTTAATGCCTTTATGCCACGTATGGAGGGAGGGAGGGTAGGGGAGGGAGGGGGAGGAAGAAGGGAGGAACATTTAGTAGGAGGGAGGGTGGGAGGGGAGGGGGAGGGTGGTTGGATGTGTGCTGGAGGGAGGAGATGGAGGAAAGGGCGTGTTGGACTGAATTGAGGTGACTCAGAGAGGGGAATAAGTAGGTAGGTAGGAGAGGGATGTAGAGAAATGAGGGAGGGATGGATGGAAGGAAGGAGGGAAGGAAGCTATGAAGAAAAGAGAACGGGGAATGAGCTGTAGAAGGACTTTTTTAATATACAAATTAGGAACATTGCTACCTTTTACCTAGCACATAAATACTCGAGTCCTGGAGGTGGGAAGTACAGTGCCTGCACTCTGAAGGAGGGGAGGGGATGTTACAGTCCTGGAGGTGGTAAGTACAGTGCCTGCACTCTGAAGGAAGGGCTGAGGTTGTTACAGTCCTGGAGGTGGGAAGAATAGTACCTGCACCCTGAAGGAAGGGCTGGGGATGTTAGAGTCCTGGAGGTGGGAAGTACAGTGCCTGCACTCTGAAGAAGGGGAGGGGATGTTACAGTCCTGGAGGTGGTAAGTACAGTGCCTGCACTCTGAAGGAAGGGCTGGGGATGTTACAGTCCTGGAGGTGGGAAGAATAGTACCTGCACCCTGAAGGAAGGGCTGGGGATGTTAGAGTCCTGGAGGTGGGAAGTACAGTACCTGCACTATGAAGGAGGGGAGGGGATGTTACAGTCCTGGAGGTGGTAAGTACAGTGCCTGCACTCTGAAGGAAGGGCTGGGGATGTTAGAGTCCTGGAGGTGGGAAGTACAGTAACTGCACTCTGAAGGAAGGCCTGGGGATGTTAGAGTCTTGGAGGTGGGAAGTACAGTACCTGCACTCTGAAGGAAGGCCTGGGGATGTTAGAGTCCTGGAGGTGGGAAGTACAGTACCTGCACCCTGAAGGAAGGCCTGGGGATGTTAGAGTCTTGGAGGTGGGAAGTACAGTGCCTGCACTCTGAAGGAGGGGAGGGGATGTTACAGTCCTGGAGGTGGGAAGTACAGTACCTGCACTCTGAAGGAAGGCCTGGGGATGTTAGAGTCCTGGAGGTGGGAAGTACAGTACCTGCACTCTGAAGGAAGGGAGGGGTTTTACAGTCCTGGAGGTGGGAAGTACAGTGCCTGCACTCTGAAGGAAGGCCTGGGGATGTTAGAGTCCTGGAGGTGGGAAGTACAGTACCTGCACTCTGAAGGAAGGCCTGGGGATGTTAGAGTCCTGGAGGTGGGAAGTACAGTGCCTGCACTCTGAAGGAGGGGAGGGGATGTTACAGTCCTGGAGGTGGGAAGTACAGTACCTGCACTCTGAAGGAAGGCCTGGGGATGTTAGAGTCCTGGAGGTGGGAAGTACAGTACCTGCACCCTGAATGAAGGCCTGGGGATGTTAGAGTCCTGGAGGTGGGAAGTACAGTACCTGCACCCTGAAGGAAGGCCTGGGGATGTTAGAGTCCTGGAGGTGGGAAGTACAGTACCTGCACCCTGAAGGAAGGCCTGGGGATGTTAGAGTCCTGGAGGTGGGAAGTACAGTGCCTGCACCCTGAAGGAAGGCCTGGGGATGTTAGAGTCCTGGAGGTGGGAAGTACAGTGCCTGCACCCTGAAGGAAGGCCTGGGGATGTTAGAGTCCTGGAGGTGGGAAGTACAGTACCTGCACCCTGAAGGAAGGCCTGGGGATGTTAGAGTCCTGGAGGTGGGAAGTACAGTACCTGCACTCTGAAGGAGGGGAGGGGATGTTAGAGTCCTGGAGGTGGGAAGTACAGTACCTGCACTCTGAAGGAAGGCCTGGGGATGTTACAGTTCGTAGGAACATTTTAAATATATTATCTGCACACTTCTGGCAAGACAACTATTGAATTAGTGATGGCGAAAGTGTTTCCAATTTTGAGTCATCTATCTCAGGGGAGACAGCCATTACGTTAAAAATAAAAGGCTAGAGTTTTCTCTAGACAGGTGTGTTGTTGCGCAGGATGTTGCATAGCAATAGGATTGGCATGTTCTTACATACACTATAACATTCCAGCATGTACTATTGTATCCTACCTCAGGATATAGCATTCCAGCAGGTACTATTGTATCCTATCACAGGATATAGCATTCCAGCAGGTACTATTGTATCCTATCACAGGATATAGCATTCCAGCATGTACTATTGTATCCTACCACAGGATATAGCATTCCAGCAGGTACTATTGTACTATCACAGGATATAGCATTCCAGCATGTACTATTGTATCCTACCTCAGGATATAGCATTCCAGCATGTACTATTGTATTCTACCTCAGGATATAGCATTCCAGCATGTACTATTGTATTCTACCTCAGGATATAGCATTCCAGCATGTACTAATTTATCCTACCTCAGGATATACCATTCCAGCATGTACTATTGTATCCTACCTCAGGATATACCATTCCAGCAGGTACTATTGTATCCTACAACAGGATATACCATTCCAGCAGGTACTATTGTATCCTACCTCAGGATATAGCATTCCAGCAGGTACTATTGTATCCTACCACAGGATATAACATTCCAGCAGGTACTATTGTATCCTACCTCAGGATATAGCATTCCAGCAGGTACTATTGTATCCTACCTCAGGATATAGCATTCCAGCAGGTACTATTGTATCCTACCTCAGGATATAGCATTCCAGCAGGTACTATTGTATCCTACCTCAGGATATAGCATTCCAGCAGGTACTATTGTATCCTACCTCAGGATATAGCATTCCAGCAGGTACTATTGTATCCTACCACAGGATATAACATTCCAGCAGGTACTATTGTATCCTACCTCAGGATATAGCATTCCAGCATGTACTATTGTATCCTACCTCAGGATATAACATTCCAGCAGGTACTATTGTATCCTATAATATTTTTAAGTGTTTATTCAAAGTTGCAATTTCAAAGCAGATTTGTATGTTTTTAATAATATGTAAAATATTTACTCTTTTCACACCTCATTAGTGAACGGTTTTGTTTAAATCTTCAATAAAAGTGTGTTAAAGTGATTTATTAATAACATTTACAATGAAATTTTTTCCCAATTTGCTATTATTTATGTAATGACTTTATTCGTCATTATTCTTACATCACTTAAAAGGTAATTCAAACGTAGAAAGTAGCATTTAGTTAATTTACAGTCATATCTCGACACTGACCTGTGGAACTAACAGTGGGCGTCTACCCTTCATAACTAACAGTGGAAGTTCACTACCCTTCATAACTAACAGTGGAAGTTCACTACCCTTCATAACTAACAGTGGAAGTTCACTACCCTTCATAACTAACAGTGGAAGTTCACTACCCTTCATAACTAACAGTGGAAGTTCACTACCCTTCATAACTAACAGTGGGAGTTCACTACCCTTCATAACTAACAGTGGAAGTTCACTACCCTTCATAACTAACAGTGGGAGTTCACTACCCTTCATAACTAACAGTGGGAGTTCACTACCCTTCATAACTAACAATGGAAGTTCACTACCCTTCATAACTAACAGTGGGAGTTCACTACCCTTCATAACTAACAGTGGAAGTTCACTACCCTTCATAACTAACAGTGGGAGTTCACTACCCTTCATAACTAACAGTGGGCGTTCACTACCCTTCATAACTAACAGTGGAAGTTCACTACCCTTCATAACTAACAGTGGGAGTTCACTACCCTTCATAACTAACAGTGGAAGTTCACTACCCTTCATAACTAACAGTGGGAGTTCACTACCCTTCATAACTAACAGTGGAAGTTCACTACCCTTCATAACTAACAGTGGGCGTTCACTACCCTTCATAACTAACAGTGGAAGTTCACTACCCTTCATAACTAACAGTGGAAGTTCACTACCCTTCATAACTAACAGTGGGAGTTCACTACCCTTCATAACTAACAGTGGAAGTTCACTACCCTTCATAACTAACAGTGGGAGTTCAGTACCCTTCATAACTAACAGTGGGAGTTCACTACCCTTCATAACTAACAGTGGGCGTTCACTACCCTTCATAACTAACAGTGGGAGTTCACTACCCTTCATAACTAACAGTAGGAGTTCACTACCCTTCATAACTAACAGTGGGAGTTCACTACCCTTCATAACTAACAGTGGGAGTTCACTACCCTTCATAACTAACAGTGGGAGTTCACTACCCTTCATAACTAACAGTGGGAGTTCACTACCCTTCATAACTAACAGTGGGAGTTCACTACCCTTCATAACTAACAGTGGGAGTTCACTACCCTTCATAACTAACAGTGGGAGTTCACTACCCTTCATAACTAACAGTGGAAGTTCACTACCCTTCATAACTAACAGTGGGAGTTCAGTACCCTTCATAACTAACAGTGGAAGTTCACTACCCTTCATAACTAACAGTGGGAGTTCACTACCCTTCATAACTAACAGTGGAAGTTCACTACCCTTCATAACTAACAGTGGGAGTTCACTACCCTTCATAACTAACAGTGGAAGTTCACTACCCTTCATAACTAACAGTGGGCGTTCACTACCCTTCATAACTAACAGTGGGAGTTCACTACCCTTCATAACTAACAGTGGGAGTTCACTACCCTTCATAACTAACAGTGGGAGTTCACTACCCTTCATAACTAACAGTGGGAGTTCACTACCCTTCATAACTAACAGTGGGCGTTCACTACCCTTCATAACTAACAGTGGGAGTTCACTACCCTTCATAACTAACAGTGGAAGTTCACTACCCTTCATAACTAACAGTGGAAGTTCACTACCCTTCATAACTAACAGTGGGAGTTCACTACCCTTCATAACTAACAGTGGAAGTTCACTACCCTTCATAACTAACAGTGGGAGTTCACTATCCTTCATAACTAACAGTGGGAGTTCACTACCCTTCATAACTAACAGTGGGCGTTCACTACCCTTCATAACTAACAGTGGGAGTTCACTACCCTTCATAACTAACAGTGGGAGTTCACTACCCTTTATAACTAACAGTGGTAGTTCACTACCCTTCATAACTAACAGTGGGAGTTCACTACCCTTCATAACTAACAGTGGGAGTTCACTACCCTTCATAACTAACAGTGGGAGTTCACTACCCTTCATAACTAACAGTGGAAGTTCACTACCCTTCATAACTAACAGTGGGAGTTCACTACCCTTCATAACTAACAGTGGGAGTTCACTACCCTTCATAACTAACAGTGGGAGTTCACTACCCTTCATAACTAACAGTGGGCGTTCACTACCCTTCATAACTAACAGTGGGAGTTCACTACCCTTCATAACTAACAGTGGGAGTTCACTACCCTTCATAACTAACAGTGGGCGTTCACTACCCTTCATAACTAACAGTGGGCGTTCACTACCCTTCATAACTAACAGTGGGAGTTCACTACCCTTCATAACTAACAGTGGGCGTTCACTACCCTTCATAACTAACAGCGGGCGTTCACTACCCTTCATAATTTGTAGAGGGCGTTCACTACCTATCATAATTTACATAGGGCGTTCACTGTCACTCATAATTTACAGCGGGCGTTCACTATCTATCGTAATTTATAGAAGGCGTTTATTATCCATCATAATTTACAGAGGGCGTTCAGTACTGCTCATAATTTACAGCATGCGTTCACTACCTTTCATAATTTACAGAGAGCGTTCAATACTCTTCATAATTTACAGAGGCCGTTCAGTACCCTTCATAATTTAAAGAGGTTGTTCAATACCCTTCATAATTTACAGAGGGCGTTCAATACCCTTCATAATTTACGGAGAGCGTTCAGTACCCTTCATAATTTACAGAGGGCGTTCAATACCTTTCATAATTTACAGAGAGCGTTCAGTACCCTTCATAATTTACAGAGGCCGTTCAATACCCTTCATAATTTACAGAGGGCGTTCAGTCCCCTTCATAATTTACAGAGGGCGTTCGATACCCTTCATAATTTACAGAGGGCGTTCAATACCCCTCATAATTTAAAACAGATAAATAATTAATAACGTACGAAATTCCACTGACGATACTTCCCAGAGCACACGGGAGAAGGTACTTCCCAGAGCACACGTGATAAGGTACTTCCCAGAGCACACGGGAGAAGGTACTTCCCAGAGCACACGTGATAAGGTACTTCCCAGAGCACACGTGATAAGGTACTTCCCAGAGCACACGTGATAAGGTACTTCCCAGAGCACACGGAAGAAGGTACTTACCAGAGCACACGGGAGAAGGTACTTACCAGAGCACACGGGAGAATGTGGCATTGATTCCCACTCGATTTATAAGATTTCTGGCGAACAGTTCCAGTTAAACTGCAGAAAGATTTGATCTGGTTGAAGAGTTGGCTGTAGTGATGAGTGTAGGATCTTCCTCCCTGGTGTCTTCCAGAGCACTTAGTAATATGTTATTCAAGTTTATGCTGTGGCTGTGAAAATAACGATGAGATACACAAGCATTGTTTATGTTGACTGTTCAACTGGCATATTGGTGTTCTGAAATTAATTCCTGGAGGTTAATGGATGGTAATATAATGGCAGAGTGCACTGACAGTGTGTAAATAACATATACTAGGTGGTTCGGGCATTTAGAGAGGATGGAACAAAATAGAATGACGTGGAGGGCATATAAATCTGTAATGGAAGGAAGGCGGGTAGAGGTCGTCCTAGGAAAGGTTGGAGGGATGGGGTGAAGAAAGTTTTGTGTGCGAGGGGCTTAGACTTCCAACAAGTGTGTGGGAAAGTGTTAGAAGTAGAGGAAAGTGTTTTTTTATGAATTGACGTGTTGTTGAAGAGTGAGTAGGATAATAATTATGAAGGGATTCAGGAAAACCTGTTAACTGAACTTTGACCCTGGAGGTGGGAAGTACAATACCTGCACTCTGAAGGAGAGGTGGGGATATGTTGCAGTTTTAAACTGTGGTATCGACGTCCTTCTGGGAAGACAGTAGTGGAGTGAGCGATGGTTAAAGTGTTTCTTCTTTTTTGGGTTCACCCTGTCTCTGTGGGAGACGGCCAGTGTGTTGAAAACAAAAATGTGGGTTCACCTTTTATTGTAAAAGATGAAACACCATCAAAATGCACTGCCTCAACCTGTATTATGTGTATTTTATTTACACGCGACATTTCTAGGTGTCACACCTATGTACATTTTGTCACAATTGTTGCACGAGATCGTATGTACCACTGTTGCACGAGATCGTGTGTACCACTACAGTAGTTATGTTGCAGGTGTTTGTGTCCGGTGTTGTCCTTCATGGTAACAGAAACAGTCGTGGCTGCCTTGGAACTGGTGCGTTACTAATCGTTAATAAAATGCTGACATTTACAGAAGAAAAATCTTGGAATCTACAGTCATCATCTACAGTCATCATCTACAGTCATCATCTACAGTCATCATCTACAGTCATCATCTACAGTCATCATCGTCTCCAACAACTTCAACCAAATGAATAAAAAGTAAATACCATGAGTGGAACAGTATACAAATGGCCCACACTTAGGAGACAAATTTATGTGACTAGTCAATGGTCCAAGTCGGACCGAAACATCGTCACTGGTTTCTGTCTTCTAGGTACGAGTTATATGAATATTCAACCAGAGTGACTGTTTATACAGCTCAGCTGAAACTTTTACCAGAGACCATCTTCATGACACCATTACACACTACAATAATTTTCCTACCCTCTCTTACTACACTTAACTGTCTGTGACTTGATAAGGCCCAGTGTGTGGGCAAAATGTCAACACAAGTTCTATATAGCAACATTTGTCTCCTTATCAATCATGTTGGTACATTATGCTCTTGCTTACCCACACAGGGTCCGTGTCTTTGCAACATGGTACATTATGCTCTTGCTTACCCACACAGGGTCCGTGTCTTTGCAACATGGTACATTATGCTCTTGCTTACCAAGGGTCCGTGTCTTTAACATGGTATATTATGCCTTGCTACCCACACAGGGTCCGTGTCTTTGCAACATGGTATATTATGCCTTGCTTACCCACACAGGGTCCGTGTCTTTGCAACATGGTATATTATGCTCTTACCCCACAGGGTTCGTGTCTTTGCAACATGGTATATTATGCTCTTGCTACCCACAGGTCCGTGTCTTTAACATGGTACATTATGCTCTTGCACCACACGGTCCGTGTCTTGCAACATGGTATATTATGCTCTTGCTTACCCACACAGGGTCCGTGTCTTTGCAACATGGTATATTATGCTCTTGCTTACCCACACAGGGTCCGTGTCTTTGCAACATGGTACATTATGCTCTTGCTTACCCACACAGGGTCCGTGTCTTTGCAACATGGTATATTATGCTCTTGCTTACCCACACAGGGTCCGTGTCTTTGCAACATGGTATATTATGCTCTTGCTTACCCACACAGGGTCCGTGTCTTTGCAACATGGTATATTATGCTCTTGCTTACCCACACAGGGTTCGTGTCTTTGCAACATGGTATATTATGCTCTTGCTTACCCACACAGGGTCCGTGTCTTTGCAACATCTTCCCTTCAAATACAAATAAAGAGGAAATTAAACAAATTCGTCTAGAAAGGTGAGCAGCCTGGCTGAGGTAACCTCTTGAATTGCATGCAGTAACAACAGCCTGATTGACCAAAATATCAAGCTAGAAGTGCTGGTTTCAGGGGCGATGATCCTTAGAATAATCCTGGTGAGCGAAACGTTGCCGCAATAAAAGGCCACATTAGATTCACAAGTGGGTTTTTAACTGACAAAAGAGTGATTTACGCTGGTGTGCGTGACAGGCACACCAGCTCACCTGGTGTGCGTGACAGGCACACCAACTCACCTGGTGTGCGTGACAGGCACACCAGCTCACCTGGTGTGCGTGACAAGCACACCAGCTCACCCAGTGTGCGTGACAGGCACCAACTCACCGTGTGCGTGACAGGTACACCAACTCACCTGGTGTGCGTGACAGGCACACCAACTCACCTGGTGTGCGTGACAGGCACACCAACTCACCTGGTGTGCGTGACAAGCACACCAACTCACCTGGTGTGTGTGACAGGCACACCAGCTCACCTGGTGTGTGTGACAGGCACACCAGCTCACCTGGTGTGCGTGACAGGCACACCAGCTCACCTGGTGTGCGTGACAGGCACACCAGCTCACCTGGTGTGCGTGACAGGCACACCAACTCACCTGGTGTGCGTGACAAGCACACCAACTCACCTGGTGTGTGACAAGCACAAACTCCACCTGGTGTGGTGACAGGCACCAGCTCACCGGGTGGAACACCAGCTCACCTGGTGTCGTGACAGGCGCACCACTCACCCAGTGCGTGACAAGCACACTACCTCACCTGGTGCGTGACAAGCACACCAATCCCTCGTGTGGTGACAGGCACCCAACTCACCTGGTGGTGACAGGCACATCAACTCACCTGGAGGTGACAAACACCAACTCACCTGGTGTGTGATAACACCAGCTCACCCTGGTGTGGACAGGCACCAGCTCACCTGGTGTGTGACAGGCACACAGCTCACCGGTGTGGTGAAGGCCACCAGCTCACCTGGTGTGACAGGCACACCAACTCACCTGGTGCGTGACAGATACACTCACCTGGTGGCGTGACAGGCACACCAGCTCACCCGTGGCGTGACAGGCACCCAGCTCACCTGGTGTGCGTGACAGGCACCAGCTCACCTGGGTGGTGACAGGCTTCTAGATTTGCAAAAGACTGGTCTTTTTAGCTGCCAGTGAAATAAAGACCAGTCTTTGCTAAATCTAGAAGCCTGTCACGCACACCAGGTATAAGACAGCAGCCACACATGGCTATGTATCATGGAGACGTTTCGCCAACCTATGATATTTTCAGTTTAACTTAGAGATTATATGCTGGGGCAGTGAAGGATGAGGTAATCAGTCCCTGAGTCTTTATAGAGGGTGGTCATTTCCTCAGTCTTGATAGAAGGTGTAAATGAATGGTTCAGAGAACCGACAAGTTGATAAATTAGACACATATGCAACACTTAGGTATCTTTATTGAGGAAACGTTTCGCCACACAGTGGCTTCATCAATCCATACAAAGGAGAAAGGTGAGGAACAGGAGGATTTTGAGGTAATCAGTCCCTCGGCCTTGAGTCTATGTTGTCAGTCCATCAATCTTGATAAGAATACAGCATATGTGCTAGGAAGCAGCTTATATACCGTAGGCAGGAGAGGTGCAGAAGTCGTAGGTGGTGTCACATTTGACCAATGTGGAAGTAGGTCGTGCCCAAGGGTTAGTCAAGTGAAGAATTCCCTGTATTAAGATCCCAAGATGTTGCTGTGTAAGACATATAGATGAATGGTTCAGAGAACCGACAAACTCCTCCTGTTCCTCACCTTTCTCCTTTGTATGGACTGATGAAGCCACTGTGTGGCGAAACGTTTCCTCAATAAAGATACCCAAGTGTTGCATATGTGTCTAATTTATCAACATTGATAGAGGGTGGTCAGTCCCTCAGCCTTGATAGAGGGTGATCAGTCCCTCAGCTTTGAATAAAAAAATGAATTGTCCACTGCCAACTCTCACACCACCACCACTGCCACTAAAATCTCCACACTACCTCCACACTGCAATGACCACACCGTCACCACAACCACATCACCATCACCACCACACCAGCACCACAACCACATCACCACACCAGCACCGCAACCACATCACCATTACCACCACACCAGCACCACAACCACATCACCATCACCACCACACCAGCACCACAACCACATCACCACCACACCAGCACCACAACCACATCACTATCACCACCACACCAGCACTGAAATCACATCACCACCATCAACACACCAACACTGCAACCACATCAACATCACCACCAACACTGCAACCACATCACCATCACCACCACACCAGCACTGAAATCACATCACCATCAAGACACCAACACTGCAACCACATCACCACCTCATACCACCACATTCCACTTACCACAAGAGCACCACCACATTCCACTTACCACAAGAGCACCACCACATTCCACTTACCATAAGAGCACCACCTCATACCACCACATTCCACTTACCACAAGAGCACCACCACATTCCACTTACAACAAGAGGACCACCACATTCCACTTACAACAAGAGCACCACCACATTCCACTTACAACAAGAGGACCACCACATTCCACTTACAACAAGAGCACCACCACATTCTACTTACCACAAGAGCACCACCACATTCCACTTACAACAAGAGCACCACCACATTCCACTTACTACAAGAGCACCACCACATTCCACTTACAACAAGAGCACCACCACATTCCACTTACAACAAGAACTCCGACCACACATTCCACTTACAACAAGAGCCCACCACATTCACTTACCACAAGAGCCCCACCACATTCCACTTACAACAAGAGCACCACCACATTCCACTTACAACAAGAGCACCACCACATTCCACTTTAGAGACCACCACATTCTACTTACCACAAGAGCACCACCACATTCCACTTACAACAAGAGGACCCCACATTCCACTTACAACAAGAGCACCACCACATTCCACTTACAACAAGAGACCACCATTCCACTTACAACAAGAGCACCACCACATTCCACTTACACAAGAGGACCCCACATTCCACTTACAACAAGAGCACCACCACATTCCACTTACAACAAGAGCACCACCACATTCCACTTACTAAAGAGCAACACCACATTCCACAACAAGAGCACCAGCACATTCCACTTACTACAAGAGCACCCCCACATTCCACTTACAACAAGAGCACCACCACATTCCACCCACAACAAGGCACCACCACATTCTACTTACCACAAGAGCACCATCACATTCCACTTACAACAAGAGCACCACCACATTCCACTTACTACAAGAGCACCACCACATTCCACTTACAACAAGAGCACCACCACATTCCACTTACAACAAGAGGACCCCCACATTCCACTTACAACAAGAGCACCACCACATTCCACTTACAACAAGAGCACCACCACATTCCACTTACTACAAGAGCACCACCACATTCCACTTACAACAAGAGCACCACCACATTCCACTTACAACAAGAGCACCACCACATTCCACTTACTACAAGAGCACCACCACATTCCACTTACAACAAGAGCACCACCACATTCCACTTACAACAAGAGCACCACCCATTCCACTTACTACAAGAGCACCCCCACCCTTCCACTTACTACGAGGGGACCACCATTCCACTTACAACAAGAGGACCCCACATTCCATTACAACAAGAGCACCACCACATTCCTTACAACAAGACACCACCACTTCCACTTACTACAAGAGCACCACCACATTCCACTTACAACAAGACCACCACCACATTCCACTTACAACAAGATCACCACCACATTCCACTTACCACAAGAGCACCACCACATTCCACTTACAACAAGAGGACCACCACATTCCACTTACAACAAGAGCACCACCACATTTACTTACCACCAAGAGCACCACACATTCCACACAACAAGAGGACCACCCATTCCACTTACAACAAGAGCACCACCCATTCCACTTTACCACAAGAGCACCACCACATTCCCTTACAACAAGAGGACCGCCACATTCCACTTACCACAAGAGACCACCACATTCCACTTAAACAAGAGGACCACCACCTTCCACTTACAACAAGAGCACCACCACATTCCTACTTACCACAAGAGCACCACATTCACTTACCACAAGAGCACCACCACCATACACGCCATTCCACTTACCACAAGAGCACCACCCCATCCGCCATTCACTTACCACAAGAGCACCACCACATTCCACTTACCACAAGAGCACCACCAATTCCACTTACAACAAGGCACCATCACATTCCAGTGACAACAAGAGCACCACCACATTCCACTTACTACAAGGACCACCACATTCCACTTACAACAAGGAGACCACCACATTCCACTTACAACAAGGGACCCCACATTCCACTTACAACAAGAGCACCACCACATTCCACTTACAACAAGAGCACCCCACATTCCACTTACTACAAGAGCACCACCACATTCCCTTACAACAAGAGCACCACCCATTCCACTTACAACAAGAGCACCACCACATTCCACTTCACAAGAGCACCACCACATTCCACTTACAACAAGAGCACCACCACATTCCACCTTACAACAAAGGCACCACCATTCCACTTACTACAAGAGCACCCCCACATTCCACTTACTACAAGAGGGACCACCACATTCCCTTACAAAAGAGGGACCCCCATTCCACTTACAACAAGAGCACCACCACTTCCACTTACAACAAGAGCACCACCACATTCCACTTCCACAGAGGCACCACCCATTCCCCTTACAACAAAGCACCACCACATTCCACTTACAACAAGGAGCACCACCACATTCCACTTACCACAAGAGCACCACCACATTCCACTTACAACAAGAGGGACCACCACATTCCACCCTTACAACAAGAGCACCACCACATTCTACTTACCACAAGAGCACCACACATTCACCCATAACAAAGGGACCACCACATTCCATTACAACAAGAGACACCACCACATTCCACTTACCCAAGAGCACCACCACATTCCACTTACAACAAAGGGGGACCCGCCACATTCCACTTTTCCACAAAAAGAATACCCCCATTCCACTTCAAAAGGGAACACCACATTCCACTTACAACAAGAGACCACCACATTCTCTTCCCACAAGAGCACCACCACCATACCCCATTCCACTTTACCACAAGAGCACCACCACCATACCGCCCATTCTACTTACCACAAGAGCCCCCACATTCCTTCCCAAAGACCCCATTCCATAAAAGAGCACCACCACTTTTCCCCTTTTCAACAAAGGGACCACCACCATGGCCACATTCCCTTTTTCCACAAGAGCACACCACCATTCCCCATTCCACCCACAACCCCCTCCCTTCCCGCACCACAAGGCCCCCAAACCGCCCATTCCATTACCACAAGAGCCCCCCACCATACCACCATTCCACTTCCCAAGAGGGACCACCACATTCCACTTACAACAAGGCACCACCCATTCCACTTACAACAAGAGCACCACCCATTCCCTTTTCCCAAGAGCACCACCCATTCCACTTACCACAAGGACCCCACATTCCCAAAAAACAAGAGCAAACCCCCAATTCCACTTACCACAAGAGCACCACCACCATAACACCACTTCCATTTGCCATTACGTACGTAACCACCAACACACTACAAAGAACACTGCTACACAACTTCCATCTACCATCTACGTCACCAGGAAAAGAGAAAACTAAAAGAAATGAGAAGACAGAGAGGTAATGGGAGAGAAAACAATAAAGAATCCTCAGAGTATGATTGAGACGCTTTCTTCTTAGTTTCTATTTCTTGATGAAGAGCCGGAATGAAAGTTTTTCTGTGAATTTCGCCTAAGAAGAGTTATTCAAGTTTACTTTAGCAATGTTTGATTAAGTGTAGTATTAGAAAGCTGAGAAAAAAATAACTGGACAATTTTGAGACCAACCATGGTATCCGTATCTGAAGTTGAACGTTTTGTGTTCAACTGTCACGTCATAGTTGGGTTCATTCTCTTGCGCTATTGTCTTTCCTTATCGCTGCTCTGAAGCTTTATCTTTCTCTGTAAGGATATTACAACTTTTAGCTGCTAAAGCAATAGCTTTTTCAAAAAGTTTTTTCTTTCAAAAGTTTGTTTTTCGGAAGTTTGTCTTTCAAAAGTTGTCTTTCAAAAGTTGTCTTCCAAAAGTTGTCTTCCAAAAGTTGTCTTCCAAAAGTTGTCTTCCAAAAGTTGTCTTCCAAAAGTTGTCTTCCAAAAGTTGTCTTTCAAAAGTTGTCTTCCAAAAGTTGTCTTCCAAAAGTTGTCTTCGAAAAGTCTGCCTTTGCAAAAGCTTGTCTACACTAGGATGCACACCTCCATAGGCAAATTAATTTGCTGGAATTACTTCATAAAACAATAAGTAAGTCTCCTTCACCACTGACGTAACAGTTACAAAAACAATTTTTAATTTTATTAACGAATCCAGTTTATGACTCTTGAACCCATAAGACTTTGCCGCTCTAGACAGTGCAATAATATCATTAGCTAATCTTATAAGATGTGCATCACTCACTGCTCTTCAGAAAGTAGGCTACTCTTGCCTTAGGTTACGTTAGGTAAGATTCGTTAGGTTAGGTTAGGTAAGATTCCTTAGGAAACAGGACAAGTGTTTCCTGACGAGGGTCTTAGTCATATGATGACCCGCCACTGGGGCTTTTGGTCATCTGACCGAGGCCTTCCACTGGCTTACCCCTCCACCCGTTTAAAAATAAAGGTCATAATATTATAAACATTTGTATTATTCTTGCCTACTTCTGTCATGGTGTAAACATTACTCTCCATTAGAGAAACTTTGGATTATCTACGCATAATGGAAGTAAATACCATTATAACAAAATTGTAATGTGACAGTAAATCTGTTAAAAACTCAGCTAATAGTAAACACGTTTTGAAAAGGCAGCTTAGCGCCTATTGAAATGACATTACATAAATTATGAGGATATTAAAGTTGGCGTCACTTTCACGTAAATAATTTTAATCATCCTAGCATACTAGGTAACAATATTATTCTAAAACTAAGAGAAATATTAATTAAATATAAAATGCTGAAGCACAAATTAGCAGATTTCATAGATGTACACTTATTTATTTCACTGAAATTAATTAAATTTAAATAAATTATTTCCCTTAGCACACTTATTCTAAAGCGTAATATTTATTTTTCACACATGGAGGACGGAAATACTAATTTTTTTTTCTAAATATAAAATCAAACTTCGTTGACATAACACTGAAAAATTAAGTCTGATAAGTTCTCAGAAATGACATTTCATTTTGAGTAAGTTTGATCCAAAATTACAACATATAAAGCTTGTTACGAAATACAACTGTCTCAAAATCGTCTTACTTATTATTTTTATCATAATCACTAGGCCTGGTCAAGGACTGGGCCACGGGGGCGCTGACCCCCGGAACTCACGCCAGTTATACACAAATAACCCGCACATAGAAGAGAGGAGCTTACGAAGACGTTTCGGTCCGACTTGGACCATTTACAAAGTCACAATAACACAAAGAAGAGAAGGAGGGAGTATATATAGGCCAGCAGACAGGGACGGGAACAAGAGAGGAAGTGGTGGAGGAGTAATAGTAGTGGAGTCAGTCATATACTAAGAAAGAGGAGCACTGAAAGGGAACTAGGGGCCCACAGAGGGTAGGAGCAAGAACACAGAGGGGTGAAAAAGATAATAAAGGACAAATACCCAAGGCAGAGAAAGAAAACCCAAAGGAGAAAGAGAAAAGAGGAAAGGGGAAGAGGGAGAAGGGGAAAAAATCAGATTAAGTCACGGGTGTTCTGAAGTTTGGAGTATTTAACAACGTAATGGGAAAGGAAGGTATCTACAGAGACAAAGCCACGACTAAGATTCATGCAAGGAAAGTTGTGTATAAGGGAGGATTCAACCAGACGGCGACTGTGAAAGTTAGACGTAGGGTAGACAGTTTTAGCAGAAGACCAGTCAATAGGATGACTGTGATCTCTGACATGACAGAAAAGAGCATTGTTGGTGTCAGCAAGCCTAACACTACTTTTGTGCTCTCTGAGTCTGTCAGAAAGAGATCGGTCAGTTTCTCCAAATTACTGAAGAGTACAGGAGGAGCAAGAAATAGCGTAGACACCAGGAGCATCTATAGAGGGAGGAGAGGTATGAACTAGATTAGTGTGAAGAGTGTTAGTCTGACGAAAAGTAAGTTTGATGTCTAAGGAACGGAGAGAGTTGATCATTATGTTAAGTGCAACATTTGTAGCTCTGTTTCCAAACTGAATGGAATAGGTTTTGTCAATATTTTGAGTAAGCTTGTTAGTTATCATCCAGGTAGATATTTGCTGTAATTCAGCATTTACAGTGTTGGCTAGTGCCAACTGGGCTTCGGTGAGAGAAGACGTATGTAGTGTCATCTGCAAATAATATGGGTTTGAGTAGTTGAGGTGCATTAAGTAGGTCATTGATGTAAATAAGAAAGAGAAGTGGGCCAAGGACACTTCCCTGTGGGACCCCGACTGTAATTGGTTCTGTGAAAGAGTTACCTCCATTTGTGTACACATATTGGCTTCTGTTGCTAAGGTATGACTTTAGGTAGTTGAGGGAGTGCCCTCTTATACCAATGTGTTAATTTTATGTGCAACAAATCATGGTTAACTGTATCAAAAGCTTTACGTAAATCAATGAAGATTCCCAGTGGGATTTCTTTTTTCTCGAGAGCGGTGTATATTAGTTCTAGCATGTGAATAATATCATCATTCGTGTTTTTATTAGGCCTGAATCCAAACTGACAGGGGTTGAGTATGTTGTGGGAGACGAGGTAAGAATAGATCTGCCTATGAATTAATTTTTCAAAGATTTTAGAGAGAAGGGGCAAGTTAGATATTGCCTATAGTTATTCAGATCTGCTTGATCCCGTCCTTTGTGGATCGGGGTGACCCTCGCTATTTTGAGAATTGATGGGAATTGATGGATTTGTTAGTGTTGCAATAATTGGTACTTGTGAAGCTTTTCTGTACATAAAAGGTGGTAAGTTATTTAAATCTCCTGTCTTATTTTTAAGTGTGTTGATGATGAGTGAGACTTCTGCTGGGTTGGTCGGAGCTAGGAATAGTGTATTCGGGTAGGTTGGGTGTTTGAGCTTGGGATTCTGCTCGCTAGGTTTTTTCCTATGGTGGAAAAGAAAACATTGAGTCTATTTGCTGTTTCAGTCGGTGGGAGTCGGGGTTCATCTGGTTTTGTTAGTTTGACTGTTCTGTTTTTGGATATTTTTTTAGTTCCTAGAATTTCAGATAAGGATCTTTGTTGAGAGGTCCTCCACACAGTGGCTCCCTAAAACACTTTTTTCAGTCGCATGTGTTTTATGAAAAAATGCGGCTGAAAAAAAATATATCTTAGAGTGAGTCATAGATCAGTGGGACCACCTTACAAGAATTACATGGTAACCTCCGCTCATTCCTACCCAGCTAACTATTGGTCAAACTCTTAAAACATAACAAAAGTCTTGCTCGCAGCACAGAAGTCGTCCAGGTGAGGATAACTGATCACTGTCTAAACATGATCACTCATAACAAGGCGTCACCTCCACTTGCTGGTCCCACTAAAACTGTTGCAACGAACTAGTCGTGAAAGTTCTGGCTTAAGATTAATATTTATTAGCTAAGAATGATGCAAGTCTCCGGCAGTGTCTGTCTCAGCGTCCTGGGTCTGACGGATTCGGGTATCTTTACTGCACGTCATATAGATATTATTATACCGACTAAATAACTCCATAGCTGTGGTAAATGGTTTAAAAATCGACAAGTTGAAGATTGAGACACTTATGCAACAATAAAGATTCCCATATGTTGCATAAGTGTCTCAATCTTCAACTCGATAGCTGACAACCCTTCCACCCACTCACCCCTTTCTGCTCATCCCGTTACCTTTAACCCCTTTGCCCACCTCGCTAAATAACCCTATCCAACCCACTTCTCCACCCTTCCTTACTCTGCCTCCGCCCACACTCCTCTACCCAATTAAACATTACGGATGGCACCGTCTAGTCACCACTTGGGGTTAACACAATACCATCCTCGTCATCCCTGACTCTCCCGTCATTAAAAAATGAGAAATTTTTTCCTGATTTTAGTCTTGACTCATTTCGTGGAGCTTTTGGTCAAGACACACGGTACAGGAAAAGCTTTCATTAGAAGAACGTTTCTCTCTGTGTAGAGCTTTATCAGGGCGAAGCGTCGTTGGCTCGATAAAAGCTTATTATGTAATATATTTTGACTTCTCTATTTTTGGCTGTATGTTTTTTGGATTTGGGTTTTTGGTTATTTAAACTAGGCTTCTTCTCTAGCAACCTTTCAAGGCTTCCCTAGCAGTTTTACAGGGCTTCCATAGCAACTTACCAAGGCTTCCCTAGCAACTTTTCAAGGCTTCCCTAGCAACTTACCAAGGCTTCCCTAGCAACTTTTCAAGGCTTCCCTAGCAACTTTTCAAGGCTTCCCTAGCAACTTACCAAGGCTTCCCTAGCAACTTTTCAAGGCTTCCCTAGCAACTTACCAAGGCTTCCTAGCAACTTTTCAAGGCTTCCTAGCAACTTACCAAGGCTTCCTAGCAACCTTTCAAGGCTTCCTAGCAACTTACCAAGGCTTCCCTAGCAACTTTTCAAGGCTTCCTAGCAACTTTTCAAGGCTTCCTAGCAACTTTTCAAGGCTTCCCTAGCAACTTTTCAAGGCTTCCCTAGCAACTTACCAAGGCTTCCCTAGCAACTTTTCAAGGCTTCCCTAGCAACTTACCAAGGCTTCCCTAGCAACTTTCCAAGGCTTCCCTAGCAACTTACCAAGGCTTCCCTAGCAACTTTCCAAGGCTTCCCTAGCAACTTTTCAAGGCTTCCCTAGCAACTTTCCAAGGCTTCCCTAGCAACTTTCCAAGGCTTCCTAGCAACTTACCAAGGCTTCCTAGCAACTTTCCAAGGCTTCCCTAGCAACTTTCCAAGGCTTCCCTAGCAACTTACCAAGGCTTCCCTAGCAACTTACCAAGGATTCCCTAGCAACTTTCCAAGGCTTCCCTAGCAACTTTCCAAGGCTTCCCTAGCAACTTTTCAAGGCTTCCCTAGCAACTTTCCAAAACTTCCCTAGCAACTTTTCAAGGCTTCCTTAGCAACTTTTCCAGGCTTCCCTAGCAACTTTTCTAGGCTTCCCTAGAAATTTTTCAAGGCTTCCCTAGCAATTTTTCAAGGCTTCCCTAGCAACTTTTCAAGGCTTCCCTAGCAACTTTTCAAGGCTTCCCTAGCAACTTTTCAAAGCTTCCTTAGCAACTTTTCAAGGCTTCCCTAGCAACTTTTCTAGGCTTCCCTAGAAATTTTCAAGGCTTCCTAGCAATTTTCAAGGCTTCCCTAGCAACTTTTCAAGGCTTCCCTAGCAACTTTTCAAGGCTTCCCTAGCAACTTTTGAAGGCTTTCCTAGCAACTTTTCAAGGCTTCCCTAGCAACCAAAAGATTAGACAGTTACATCACTTACATGTGAACATGACACAATATCCGTTTATGACATTTTATTAAGCTATTTTAACAAAATTTTCTGAAATTAGTAGAAAATTGAGTCTCATTGACATACTCCGCATACACTGTTGTTATTTTTTTTTTTGTGTACTCACCTAGTTGTGGTTGCAAGGGTCGAGTCATAGCTCCTGGCCCCGCCTCTTCACTGGTCGCTACTAGGTCATTCTTCTTGCTCCATGAGCTTTATCATACCTCTTCTTAAAGCTATGTATGGATCCTGCCTCCACTACATCACTTCCCAGACTATTCCACTTCCTGACAACTCTGTGACTGAGGAAATACTTCCTAACATCCCTGTGATTCATCTGAGTCTTCAACTTCCGACTGTGACCCCTTGTTGCTGTGTCCCATCTCTGGAACATCCTGTCTCTGTCCACCTTGTCGATTCCCCTCAGTATTTTATATGTCGTTATCATATCCCCCATATCTCTTCTGTCCTCCAGTGTCGTCAGGTAGATTTCCCTTAACCTTTCCTTTTAGGACATACCCCTTAGCTCCGGGACTAGTCTTGTTGAAACGTTTGCACTTTCTCTAGTTTCCTTACGTGCTTGGCTAGGTGTGGGTTCCAAACTGGTGCTGCATACTCCAGTATGGGCCTAAAGTACACGGCGTAGTGTCCTTATTAAGATGTCGGAATGCTGTTCTTAGGTTTGCTAGGCGCCCGTATGCTGCAGCAGTTAGTTGGTTGATGTACGCCTCAGGAAATGTGCTCGGTGTTATACTCGCCCCAAGATCCTTTTCCTTGAATGAGATCTGTAGTCTCTGGCCCCCTAGACTGTACTCTGTCTGCGGTCTTTTTTGTCCTTCCCCAATCTTCACGACTTTGCACTTGGTGGAGTTGAACTCCAGGATCCAGTTTCTGGACCAGGCCTGCAGCCTGTGTGTGTGTGTACTTACCTAATTGTGGTTGCAGGGGTCGATTTATAGTTCCTGGCCCCTGTGTGTGAGTATATGTGAGACAACTTGTCCCCACTTATGTATATGGGCGTGTTCTCTCTTCACTACTGTACGTGGGCATGTTCTTGCCCCACTACTGCACATGGGCGTGATTTCCCCACCACTGTACGTGGGTGTTCTTTCTCCCCACTACTGTACGTGGGCGTGCTTTCTCCCCACTTCTGTACGTGGACGTGCTCTTGCTCCACCACTGTACACGGGTGTGCTTTCTCCCCACTACTGTACGTGGGCGTGCTCTTGCTCCACTACGGTACGTGGGTGTGCTCTTGCTCCACTACGGTACGTGGGTGTGCTCTCTCCCCACTACTGTACATGGACGTGGTCGTTCCCCACTACTTTGTGATGGGAAACACCCCATCCGTTTTCAAATAAACACAACGCTCTTGATCACAAAGTATATACACCTTAAGGCGTATATCCTTCAAGGTATATACAGAGAGACGTGTGTTTCGCGTAGCATAGACTCCGGGATGTTTCTCAGAGATGTGTGTATCTCTTTGTGAATATTTACCGAGAAGTGTGATTTTCTTAATATATATGCACCAGGAGGTTTGTTTCTCATAGTGTATTGTGAGGGAACAGCCGGCAAATTGGGTTAATGGTATTTCAGGTTCTCCCCGCACTGCCATCTAGTGAGCCGCTGTAAAAACTCCAGATTTTCTCGGGTCTAAGGCTTTCTTAAATTTGTAGATATAAATCCAGATATGCTCCTGTTAACCCTTTATGGGTCTAGTTCCTGGGCCTTTTGTATCCATATGCTCTTGCGTTACCGTCCACAGGATGGATATGAGGTGCACAGTAAACTAGCCACTTCGGTGGTAAACTCTAAATTTGAGGTTTTCTTAGTTTCTGTCCTGGTAGTGTTAACCTTACCTGGTGTGGGTGGGAGTTTGGGTAATCGCTTCGCCTCCACTCCTCTCCTGACCAGGTAAGGCGATCTACCGGGAATATTGTTTAAAGTGTTTGTGTTTAAACTGGTGATCTGTTGACATCGAAGTGCACTTACCACCCTTTGTTTTTCTTTATAATTATACTCAATAACCGTCTTGTATCCAGTATTTTTCTTGTCATTACCAGCTCTGCTGCTGGTGTGGTCATCTACGGTAGACGGGCTGGTGTGGTCATCTACGGTAGACGGGCTGGTGAGGTCATCTACGGTAGACGGGCTGGTGAGGTCATCTATGGTAGACGGGCTGGTGAGGTCATCTACGGTAGACGGGCTGGTGAGGTCATCTACGGTAGACGGGCTGGTGAGGTCACCTACGGGAGACGGGCTGGTGAGGTCATCTACGGTAGACGGGCTGGTGAGGTCACCTACGGTAGACGGGCTGGTGTGGTCATCTACGGTAGACGGGCTGGTGAGGTCATCTACTGTAGACGGGCTGGTGAGGTCATCTACGGTAGACGGGCTGGTGAGGTCATCTACGGTAGACGGGCTGGTGAGGTCACCTACGGGAGAGGGGCTGGTGAGGTCACCTACGGGAGACGGGCTGGTGAGGTCATCTACGGTAGACGGGCTGGTGAGGTCACCTACGGGAGACGGGCTGGTGGGGTCATCTACGGTAGACGGGCTGGTGAAGTCATCTACGGGAGACGGCGACAGATCGATTCTCACATCTCACTAACATCTTCAAGTTAATTCTACGAACCATCAATGACAAGACCTCGTCCATCTCCCACCCCTCAAGGTAGGTTCCTTGATGCTGGTGAGGGGCTCTTGATCTAGGGGAACTGGATATGTGCTCTAATTTCCTAAATTGAGATTGAATGCCTTCCATCACCCCTCCCCCAAAGGCGCTGTATAATCCCATGATGATAATAATTCTCCTTGTAGGTTTAGCGCTTGTTGATGCGGCAATTTTTATGATATTTATTCAAATATTTATTATATTTTTCATTATTTTTCTTCAAAAAAGTTATTTATTATTCAATTTTTCTGATCGGGAGAAAGTCGTCCCGCTGATGTGTATACACACCCAGAGATGTATATATCAGTATATACACCCAGAGGTGTGTGTATATCGGTGTATATACTCGGGAAAGATCCATAAATCCAAGTCCAAGTGAACGACTGTTAATGAATAAACAGAATACTGCATGGCATGAGCTGGACTCGAACCCTGGTCCTTGTACACAGCAAGCCCAACGCTGTAACCAGTCAACCACGGAGCTTACAAAAGAATGATTTTACAACCCGCTCAATCGTAACTTGATATTAGCGGCACCAATTGTGACCCCCTACTGTCTCATCCCAGAACCCCAGGAACTTCTGTGGTGCTTCCATTCTCTTAAATATAACATTGTCTCTCAATCCACTGCAGGATTCGAACCTGCACTCTGCATCAAAGTACGTAGTACCTTATCCACTCGGCCAGATCCAAGATATGCATGGGCGCCTAGCTGAAGCTAAGCTGGCCAAGTGGAGAGGGTACTATGTACTTTGAGGCAGTGTGTAGGTTCGAATCCTGTTGTCACTAGGATATATATATATATATATATATATATATATATATATATATATATATATATATATATATATATATATATATATATATGTCGTGCCGATTAGGTAAAACTTGCGATTTTGGCTTAAATAGCAACGCTCACCTTGCCATATAAGACAAGTGAAAATTTGTGTATGCAATAATTTCGCTAAAATCATTCTGAACATAACGAAAAAAAATATATTTCATTGTGTTTGTTTATTATTAAATTAATGTTAATGTATCTAAAATATATTTAGTTGGGTTAGGCTAAATTAAATTGCGCTTGTTGTAATAAGGTTAGGTAGGTTTTCAAAGTTTCTCTTGGTACAAAATTATAAATTCTTACATTAACATAAATGAAAAAAAAAAATCTTTAAACGTATAAGAGAAAATTTTAGAATGGACTTAATTTTAGATGAGTTCTTGCTAATTGACCAGTTTTACCTAATCGGCACGACATATATATATATATATATATATATATATATATACGTATATAAGTAGACTTAATGACCCTTTATGATGCAAAATATTTATCTCTATTCATGGGGAAAGCTCTAAACCTGCAGGGATCATATAGCGTTTGGGAAATTATTTTTAAATGATTTGATTCAGTGCAGGGAAGGGTAGCTCCGGTTCCTTGGATCAAGCTTACTGCCACATCATCTATGCATTCTTTTTGAAGGGACGCGTCAGCTTTAAAAATGATTAATTACAATTTATAATTAAAACTTATATAATTTAATATTAAATTAATCTTATTAAGACGATTTGTATTTGTTAATTAATATAATTTTCCTGTTGATACTGTCCTGTTTAGGACCGTTGATATTGTCCTGTTGTCTAGGACCGTTGATACTGTCCTGTTGTCTAGGACCGTTGATATTGTCCTGTTGTCTAGGACCGTTGATACTGTCCTTTTGTCTAGGACCGTTGATACTGTCCTGTTGTCTAGGACCGTTGATATTGTCCTGTTGTCTAGGACCGTTGATACTGTCCTGTTGTCTAGGACCGTTGATACTGTCCTGTTGTCTAGGACCGTTGATACTGTCCTGTTGTCTAGGACCGTTGATACTGTCCTGTTGTCTAGGACCGTTGATACTGTCCTGTTGTCTAGGACCGTTGATACTGTCCTGTTGTCTAGGACCGTTGATACTGTCCTCTTGTCTAGGACCGTTGATATTGTCCTGTTGTCTATGACCGTTGATACTGTCCTGTTGTCTAGGACCGTTGATACTGTCCTGTTGTCTAGGACCGTTGATACTGTCCTGTTGTCTAGGACCGTTGATACTGTCCTGTTGTCTAGGACCGTTGATACTGTCCTGTTGTCTAGGACCGTTGATACTGTCCTGTTGTCTAGGACCGTTGATACTGTCCTCTTGTCTAGGACCGTTGATATTGTCCTGTTGTCTAGGACCGTTGATACTGTCCTGTTGTCTAGGACCGTTGATACTGTCCTGTTGTCTAGGACCGTTGATACTGTCCTGTTGTCTAGGACCGTTGATACTGTCCTGTTGTCTAGGACCGTTGATACTGTCCTGTTTTCTAGGACCGTTGATACTGTCCTGTTGTCTAGGACCGTTGATACTGTCCTCTTGTCTAGGACCGTTGATATTGTCCTGTTGTCTATGACCGTTGATACTGTCCTGTTGTCTAGGACCGTTGATACTGTCCTGTTGTCTAGGACCGTTGATACTGTCCTGTTGTCTAGGACCGTTGATACTGTCCTGTTGTCTAGGACCGTTGATACTGTCCTGTTGTCTAGGACCGTTGATACTGTCCTGTTGTCTAGGACCGTTGATACTGTCCTGTTGTCTAGGACCGTTGATACTGTCCTGTTGTCTAGGACCGTTGATACTGTCCTGTTGTCTAGGACCGTTGATACTGTCCTGGTGTCTAGGACCGTTGATACTGTCCTGTTGTCTAGGACCGTTGATACTGTCCTGTTGTCTAGGACCGTTGATACTGTCCTGTTGTCTAGGACCGTTGATACTGTCCTGTTGTCTAGGACCGTTGATACAGTCCTGTTGTCTAGGACCGTTGATACTGTCCTGTTGTCTAGGACCGTTGATATTTTCCTGTTGTCTAGGCCTGTCAGAAATTACCCAATTATTATTAAGTATCCCAAAGGGATACTTAATAATGGGGTGATTTCGGAGATTTTCGTTTATAGCTTGAGAACGCATTATCCAATCGGCTTCAAACTTTGAAGGCTAGTGTATAGTACCTAGAATACTCTTTATGTAACTACTGGTATGTGCAGGTGCCTTCTGGTCAGTTTTATATAGATTATTTCTTGTTTGAGTTTGTATATGATACCTCGAAAAAGCCTCTGCTGATTAGCTTTTAGATTTTCAACACTGGTGTATCCTCCTTATAAGAAGGTTGGGATTTAAATAAATCGGGGAACGGGTGGGGTTTGAACCCTTGGCAAGTGAGTCCCAAAATTCAAATGCCAAAATAATAATAATGATATTGGCAGTAATAACAATAATAACAGTGGTAACACCTGAAATAATAATGGTAATACCAGTAATAACTATGATAATGGGAATAATAGTAATAATAGCAATAACAGTAATAATAATAATGATGGTAATACTAATAAGAATGGTAATAGTAATAATTATAATCGTAATCACAGGAATTATGATAATCAAACAATCAGGTAGGACTGTTATTGGTGTGATTGTGATAATTTATCAATTATATTTGAGTAACAGTATATTCTCGTTAAATAATTTGATATATCCTTTCTAAGTGACTTCAATCTTCACTGACTAATTCTTCTTATGAAAATAATGATATATTTTGGGTTAAGTTCGTGAAGGTGCAAATTTATCGGTTTATTTATATAATAATCTGGAAGTGTTGATTTTTATGAAATAATTGGGAATGTATTAATTGACTAAATTTGCCGAGACTTAATATTAATTACCGTTAACAGTAATTTTTAAGGGGATGAAGGGTAAGCCAGCGGAAGGCTTCGGTCAGATGAACAAAAGTTCCAGCTGCGGGTCATCACATGACTAAGACCCGCGTAGGAAAGCACTTGTCCTGTTTCCTGATTAATCTTGCCTACCCTAAGTTTGTGGTTATATAAACCCGCCGGCCGTCTCCCACCGAGGCAGGGTGACCCAAAAAAAGAAACACTTTTACCATCATTCAAAATTTCCCCATGATATACACATAATCACTGTTTTTGCAGAGGTACCCAGACATGAAAGTTTAGATGTTACTCCAAACAGCCAATATCCCATCTCCAGGAAGTCCGGCTAACCGGTTTCTCTGAATCCCTTCACAAAATATTACCCTGCTCACACTCCAACAGCTCGTCAGGTCCGAAAAACCATTCGTCTCCATTCACTCCTATCTAACACGCTCACACATGCCTGCTGCTTGTCAGGGTCCCTCGCACATAAAACCTCTTTTACCCCCTCCCTCCATCCTTTCCTAGGACGACCCCTACCCCTCCTCCCCTCCACTACAGATTTATACACTCTCCAAGTCATTTTATTTTGCTCCATTCTCTCTAAATGACCAAATCACCTTAACAACCACTTTTCAGCCCTCTGAATAATACTTTTAGTAACTCCACACCTGCTCCTAATTTCCACCCTACGAATTCTCTCCATAATATTTACACCACACATTGCCCTTAGACAAGACATCTCCACTGCCTCCAGCCTCCTCCTCACTGCAGCATTCACAACCCATGCTTCACACCCATTTAAGAGTGTTGGTACCACTATACTCTTGTACATTCCCTTCATTGCCTCCATGGATAATGTTTTTTTTTGTCTCCACAGATACCACAACGCACCACTCACCTTTTTTCCTTCATCATTTCTATGGTTAACCTCATCCTTCATAAACCCATCCGCTGACACGTCAACTCCCAAATATCTAAACACATTGACTTCTTCCATACTCTCTCCCTCCAATGTCATATCCATTTTTTAACTCAATTCGTTTAATACGAGCAGTGTTTTACATACAGACTGGTATGATGGATACAAATACACTTGATACAGACACGTACCTTAGAAACACGTACATTATATACAGACACATACCTTAGAAACACGTACATTAGATACAGTCAAGCACATAGCAACAATACATCGATGTCAGTTAACCTGGAAAGCAAATCAGCTTAGCTGTTAATACAGTAAGCTCTTAACTAATACAGTAAGCTTTCAACTAATACAATAAGCTCTTAACTAATGCAGTATACTCTTAACTAATGCAGTATACCCTTAACTAATACAGTATACCGTTAACTAATACAGTATACGCTTAACTAACACAGTATATCCTTAACTAATACAGTATACCCTTAACTAATACAGTATACTCTTAACTAATACAGTATACTCTTAACTAATACAGTATACTCTTAACTAATACAGTATACGCGGGACAGAGGACATGCATAGTGCTTCTCAACTCTCGTATTGATCTACAGCATTGGAAGCAAGTGACTCGGCGTCATATTTCTGGTATGAAATACCACATGCAAAGGCAGTATTTCATTCCAGGTATCACAGTCTTTGAACATAGACATGTTCAAAGGCTGTGTTATCTGAGTATTGTACACGTTTTTCTCATTTCAAGTGAGTCTGTACATGTAGTTCTCTCTCCAGGTATACTCCAGGTATGTTGTACATGTAGTACCCTCTCCAGGTATACTCCAGGTATGTTGTACATATAGTTCCCTCTCCAGGTATACTCCAGGTATGTCGAATATGTGTCTAATCATCGTCGCTACTTTCTCTGAATGACCCGAATGGATTTTGCTCTATAAGAAGCACAGGTTATATACAAATAACCCACACATAGGAGAAACTTATGACGACGTTTCGCTTATGACGACGTTTCGCACAGAAGCGCGAAGGGAAGGGAGCCAGTTTATATAAACATTAGACTACAGCTATGCAAATTATTAAATTTTCCGGAACATGTTTGGCAGCGCAATGGCTGGGAAAAACCGAAAGCGTTCAAATTTGCACGAATATCACTCGTGGTGCGAGAAAATTGAGTAGCGACCCACCTTAATAATACACTTACTGCCTCCATCCATCTCTTTCAGAAGTTGCTTCTTCCCTCCATCATCAGCAGAGCCTTTACACACCCTCTCCATCACCCCATCAATAATCCTACATGACTCTTCCTCCAAACCATCCAATATATATATATATATATATATATATATATATATATATATATATATATATATATATATATATATATATATATATATATATATATATATTGGAGTTTGATGGAAAACCAATACTCTAGGTTAGTAGTATAATACGCTTAGTCTCACATTTTATTGTGGCAACGTTTCGCTCTCCAGGAGCTTTATCAAGCCGTTGATAAAGCTCCTGGAGAGAGAAACGTTGCCTCAATAAAATTTCACATTGCACTTGTGTCCTTTACCAACATTAATATAACCTCACATTGATTTATATTTCGTTATTATTTTTAAATTTTTTAATAAATATAAGTCATTGTACTCTGACGTGACCAAATACTAACCTTACTGAACCTAACCTAATCTTCTCTGACCGCGGGTTCGAACCCCACCCGTGGTATGGTTTGTTGGCTAGTTTTTGGTCAAGTTGATTAGTGTTTTTAATTGTAAACTTAAGTTGATGATCGTCTTTAGGATACACACATCAAGGAAGAAGAGGTAACAGTGTTTTAGTTGACTGTGAAATAAATTGGCAATTCCACTGCACTAAATTTGTTGCAGAGAACTTCAAGGTTCGAATACCTGGAATGATGATGTCTACATAGCACAGCCAGGTGACTATTGTGAGAATAATATCAGGAAAACCGTCTTTTTCTGTTCCATGAGGAGATTTATCACACTCAAGGGGGAAACCCATGACCATACCAAATTTCCGTCTAGAGGAAATTTTTTGGAAAGTAAAGTAGTCAGAAAATAAGTTAGATAAGGAAAATGACATCTAGGGAGGGTAAGGGTGAGACTATTTCAGGAGAGATGATCCTTGAAGCGAAGTAATGGACTGGTTCATGGGGACTCAAGCCTAGGAGGTAATGTCATGACAGCCAACTTCTTGTTTCCGATGCTGAAATATCTTAATTTGTGGATAATGTTTCCAAAGTGTCGAAGATGATTGTCATTATTGGCGCCAAGCGTTTTAGAAATATGCCTAACAAGCTCGCCTGCCAATTTTTAAAGGGAAATTTTGATGTTAGTGGGGATCTTACATATCACTACTACATGAATAGTGGCAGCAGGATACCCCCCCCCCACAACAGTCCACTAACACCCATTGTTTTGATGTGTCCTGAGCAAGCTGTCCATTCTGGCTGGTGTCGGGTTGGTAGGAACAGGCTGGCTGGTGTCGGGTTGATAGAACTGTATGTGTGCTGATGTGAAATTGTGATTCTATATTTCGCTATGTTACAAGGGGTTAAAGTTTCCTAGATGGTCATTGAGGAAAGCCGCCATTTTTGTGTATGTAGGCGCTAGTTGTCAACATTAACATCAGTTCTCCTTTTGTACATAAGATCTCCGACGTCTGCAGAGAAAATTCGACACAGCATTTCTAACGAACACACTTATGTACAGTTCAAGACATTTATTAGAGGAAACGTTTCGCCATGAGTGGCTTTAGGACTGAAAAAGCCACTCGTGGCGAAACGTTTCCTGAACTAACATAAGTATCTTTTTCCATATCTTGACGTTATCACCATACCATTTTTTTAGCATTTCTCGTGCAAACGAACATACCATAATTACCGCAACAAGGCCTCGATCCTTCCAGTCTTCTAAATTACTTGGTTCATCACTGTAATTATCTCGTAAACTTGAATCTCAAAGCATTGTTCACACTGTGCCAAATTTTGAATTTTAAAATGATATCGTAGTGTTTGTGGCATTTGCTGTAAATTCTTGGACACCAGATTAGGACAGATTCTTTTAATATGTTTTTGACAATACAGATTTTAACATAAACACCTTAACTGAAAGAGGAACATTTTGCTCAATTGGTTAAAGTTTAAAACGCCAACAAAGAATGTAATAAATCAGGAAATAACCAAATTGCATATTCCATCTTTTAAGGAGATTGTGGGTAGTTTAAATATTTTCGGACTGCTGACTGTATACAAAGATAAAGCTTCTTAGATATGTTGCAATTCCCTCAATGTTGACACTTTCGTGGATGTATTGAAAGATTTTGCAAAACCCATCTTTACCATGGTGGTAAGGTGTTATGGAAGCCATACCCATCTTTACCATGGTGGTAAGGTATTATGGAAGCATACCCATCTTTACCATGGTGGTAAGGTGTTATGGAAGCCATACCCATCTTTACCATGGTGGTAAGGTGTTATGGAAGCCATACCCATCTTTACCATGGTGGTAAGGTGTTATGGAAGCCACCCCCATCTTTACCATGGTGGTAAGGTATTATGGAAGCCATACCCATCTTTACCATGGTGGTAAGGTATTATGGAAGCCATACCCATCTTTACCATGGTGGTAAGGTGTTATGGAAGCCATACCCATCTTTACCATGGTGGTAAGGTATTATGGAAGCCATACCCATCTTTACCATGGTGGTAAGGTATTATGGAAGCCATACCCATCTTTACCATGGTGGTAAGGTATTATGGAAGCCATACCCATCTTTACCATGGTGGTAAGGTGGTATGGAAGCCATACCCATCTTTACCATGGTGGTAAGGTGTTATGGAAGCCATCCCATCTTTACCATGGTGGTAAGGTATTATGGAAGCCATACCCATCTTTACCATGGTGGTAAGGTGGTATGGAAGCCATACCCATCTTTACCATGGTGGTAAGGTGTTATGGAAGCCATCCCCATCTTTACCATGGTGGTAAGGTATTATGGAAGCCATACCCATCTTTACCATGGTGGTAAGGTGGTATGGAAGCCATACCCATCTTTACCATGGTGGTAAGGTGTTATGGAAGCCATCCCCATCTTTACCATGGTGGTAAGGTATTATGGAAGCCATACCCATCTTTACCATGGTGGTAAGGTGGTATGGAAGCCATACCCATCTTTACCATGGTGGTAAGGTGTTATGGAAGCCATCCCCATCTTTACCATTTTGGTAAGGTATTATGGAAGCCATACCCATCTTTACCATGGTGGTAAGGTATTATGGAAGCCATACCCATCTTTACCATAGTGGTAAGGTATTATGGAAGCCATACCCATCTTTACCATGGTGGTAAGGTGTTATGGAAGCCATACCCATCTTTACCATGGTGGTAAGGTATTATGGAAGCCATACCCATCTTTACCATGGTTGTAAGGTATTATGGAAGCCATACCCATCTTTACCATGGTGGTAAGGTATTATGGAAGCCATACCCATCTTTACCATGGTGGTAAGGTATTATGGAAGCCATACCCATCTTTACCATAGTGGTAAGGTATTATGGAAGCCATACCCATCTTTACCATGGTGGTAAGGTATTATGGAAGCCATACCCATCTTTACCATGGTGGTAAGGTATTATGGAAGCCATACCCATCTTTACCATGGTGGTAAGGTATTATGGAAGCCATACCCATCTTTACCATGGTGGTAAGGTATTATGGAAGCCGTAACAGGTGCTCTACCGTTCGACCAAACAAGATTTTTTTCATTAACTTTCGTTTGGTTAGGTTTGGAAAGATCTGTCAGGAAATAGGAAACGTGTTTGCTGACGCGGGTCTTAGTCATATGATGACCCGCTACTGGAGCTTTTGGTCATCTGACCGAGGCCTTCCGCTGGCTTACAGGTCCATTCCCCTTTAAAAATTAAGGTTAGAATTTTAAACTTTGTTATTAACAGGAACACCTCATTAATCTGCTAACAACAGAGTATAGCACAATACTGACAAAAAAAAAAATAACCAAATGGCGAGCTTTGTGACATTTGACGAACCACTCTATATGAAAGTGAAGGTTGCAGTGTCCTGAAGGTTGCAGTGTCCTGAAGGTTGCAGTGTCCTGAAGGTTGCAGTGTCCTCATGCCAAGATAATCAAGAAGGTGAACTTTTAAATGTTATTGCGAGGTTGGGAAAATATCTTCTTTTATTATCTTATCTCGGATCAGTTGGCTATATCATGAGACGCAATGGAATTTCAGAATTTCAGCGGTACTTTCTCAACTGTACCTCATATACTCCCTGGTCACGCCTATATACGAGCTCCCAGCAGATCTGTTAATGTTCTATTGATTACTAAGTTCAGACGAGGCCAGGAGCTGGAAAAACATCATAATTCTCTGTCACCTGTCTATATATCTACTTAATGCTTATATAACCATATTTTTAAAAGGATGAACTAGTAAGCCAGTGGAAGGCCTCGGTCAGATGACCAAAAGCTCCAGCTGTGGGTCATCATATGACTAAGACCCTCGTCAGGAAACACTAGTGCTGTTTCCTGACAAACATTATCTAACCTAACCTGTATATACAACGGAGGAGATAAATTATATAAACTACCAAGACAGGATCTTGGAACCAACACTCATCTGTATATGTAACAATATCAACCAGAGAAACTTCTTCTACATAACAAATGTACTTGCCCATTCCGGGCAGGTCCTTCTCAATTCCAACCTCTTCTCAGCACCCCCCACCTGACTTCACGTCACTATACCCCTTAATTCTACTCATGCAACCTTCTACTCATACAACCTCTGCTCTGGAAACTAAGTCAACAAAGAATCGCATTATACTAAATTTGTGTCTGTTTTTTAAGGGAGGTACCAGCTCCACCAGAGATCTTGAAAGTCTTTTCATGTGGGAGGCAGTGTAGGTTGTGGGAAGCAGTGTAGGTTGTGGGAGGCAGTGTAGGTTGTGGGAGGCAGTGTAGGTTGTGGGAGGCAGTGTAGGTTGTGGGAAGCAGTGTAGGTTGTGGGAAGCAGTGTAGGTTGTGGGAAGCAGTGTAGGTTGTGGGAAACAGTGTAGGTTGTGGGAAGCAGTGTAGGTTGTGGGAAGCAGTGAGGTTGTTCAGTGTAGGTGTGGGAAGCAGTGTAGGTTGTGAAACAGTGTAGGTTGGAGCGTGAGTTAGAAGCAGTGTAGGTTGTGGGAAGCAGTGTAGGTTTGGGAAACAGTGTAGGTTGTGGGAAGCAGTGTAGGTTTGGGAACAGTGTAGGTTGTGAGTGAGGAAACAGTGTAGGTTGTGGAAGCAGTGTAGGTTGTGGGAAGCAGTGTGGTTGTGGAAACAGTGTAGGTTGTGGAAACAGTGTAGGTTGTGGAGCAGGTAGGTTGTGGGAACAGTGTAGGTTGTGGGAGGCAGTGTAGGTTGTGGGAAACAGTGTAGGTTGTGGGAGGCAGTGTAGGTTGTGGGAAACAGTGTAGGTTGTGGGAGGCAGTGTAGGTTGTGGGAACAGTGTAGGTTGTGGGAAACAGTGTAGGTTGTGGGCAGTGTAGGTTGTGGAGCATGTAGGTTGTGGGAAACAGTGTAGGTTGTGGGAGGCAGTGTAGGTTGTGGGAGGCAGTGTAGGCTGTGGGAAACAGTGTAGGTTGTGGGAAACAGTGTAGGTTGTGGGAAACAGTGTAGGTTGTGGGAAACAGTGTAGGTTGTGGGAGGCAGTGTAGGTTGTGGGAAACAGTGTAGGTTGTGGGAGGCAGTGTAGGTTGTGGGAGGCAGTGTAGGCTGTGGGAAACAGTGTAGGTTGTGGGAAACAGTGTAGGTTGTGGGATGCAGTGTAGGCTGTGGGAAACAGTGTAGGTTGTGGGAGGCAGTAGGTGGAGGCTGTAGGGAAACAGTGTGGGAGGTTGTGGGAGGCAGTGTAGGCTGTGGAAACAGTGTAGGTTGTGGGAAGCAGTGTAGGTTGCAGTGGGAGGCAGTGTAGGCTGTGGGAAACAGTGTAGGTTGTGGGAAACAGTGTAGGTTGTGGGAGGCAGTGTAGGCTGTGGGAAACAGTGTAGGTTGTGGGAGGCAGTGTAGGCTGTGGGAAACAGTGTAGGTTGTGGGAGGCAGTGTAGGCTGTGGGAAACAGTGTAGGTTGTGGGAGGCAGTGTAGGCTGTGGGAAACAGTGTAGGTTGTGGGAGGCAGTGTAGGCTGTGGGAAACAGTGTAGGTTGTGGGAAGCAGTGTAGGTTGTGGGAGGCAGTGTAGGCTGTGGGAAACAGTGTAGGTTGTGGGAAGCAGTGTAGGTTGTGGGAGGCAGTGTAGGCTGTGGGAAACAGTGTAGGTTGTGGGAGGCAGTGTAGGCTGTGGGAAGCAGTGTAGGTTGTGGGAGGCAGTGTAGGCTGTGGGAAGCACTGTGGTTGTATAATAGCTGGCTTGTACTGTTCTTCATTGTAAATAAAAAAATGGTACAGAGAATTTCCCATCACATAACATCTTTATGCAGTTTTACTAAAAAAAAACTTGTCCCTTGTGAGATATTAACATAAAACAGAGAGCAAGAAGCATAAATCTCACAGTGTGCTCACTCTCTCCCTCCACATCCCGTCTGGTTTATGGAAAAAGCGTAGCATATATGACAAATACGCACGAAAACTATCTTGTCAAGAATTTCCTTTCCATTTTTCCCTCAAAATGTAAACTTTTATCGTTAAAGGCACCGTTTACCATATAACCGGGAGGGGGGTTAAACTCGAACCCCAAAACGAGAAAAAGGGGGTTCCTAAAGTCGAATGGAGGGGAACTCCTTCGGTCTTCATTATTACAATCTTCAGGAGTAAATGCGGAAAATTTCATCTTTTTTATCAATTATTTCCGCTATTTATCAAATCTGAATTGGACTATCATCGTAACTGACGATGGCAGGATCAGCAGGAAGTGTGTGGAGGCCGCCACGACCAAGCACAACACTGACGATGGCAGGACCAGCAGGAAGTGTGTGGAGGCCGCCACGACCAAGCACAACACTGACGATGGCAGGATCAGCAGGAAGTGTGTGGAGGCCGCCACGACCAAGCACAACACTGAGCAGCAGTGTGAATATAACAATGAAGTACAGTACCGTTAAGTTGATAAATAAGACAAATGTACAACAGTTCAGTAACTATTCCGAAAGTTTCGGGTTTCTTCAGTCGAGTACAGAGGAGGCAGCAGAAGCAGTAGATTTAAAGACTGATTACCCTTACTGTGTGGGCGAAACGTTTTGGAATAAACTTACCCAACTGTTGCACATGTGTCTTAACATTAAGAAGGAGTCCCAAGACGCCTTCAGCCTAGTAAAAACGTTTCTCTCTCCCACACAAGACACACGAGTAATGACCTGACCACCTGCTGTCCTGTCTACTCTGCTTATGGCATTCTTACCAGAACCAGCGGTTATTTCATTATCAGTATACAGTACCAGTAACCCAATGGTTTATATATTGCTGGTGTAGAACACTGGTAAACCTGTGGTTGTTTTACCACAGACATATAACACTAGTAAGCCAGCAGTTGCTCACTCACTGATATATAACACTGATAAGCCAGGGGTTCAACCACTGATATATAACAGTGATAAGCCAGGGGTTCAACCACTGATATATAACAGTGATAAGCCAGGGGTTCAACCACTGATATATAACAGTGATAAGTCAGGGGTTCAACCACTGATATATAACACTGATAAGCCAGGGGTTCAACCACTGATATATAACACTGATAAGTCAGGGGTTCAACCACTGATATATAACACTGATAAGCCAGGGGTTCAACCACTGATATATAACACTGATAAGTCAGGGGTTCAACCACTGATATATAACACTGATAAGCTAGGGGTTCAACCAATGATATATAACATGATAAGTCAGGGTTCAACCTGATATAAACACTGTACTAGTTCCCAATGATATATAACACTGATAAGCCAGGGGTTCAACCACTGATATATAACATTGATAAGCTAGGGGTTCAACTAATGATATATAACATTGATAAGCCAGGGGTTCAACCACTGATATATTACACTGATAAGCTAGGGGTTCATCCAATGATATATAACACTGATAAGCCAGGGGTTCAACCACTGATATATAACACTGATAAGCTAGGGGTTCAGCCAATGATATATAACACTGATAAGCCAGGGGTTCAACCACTGATATATAACACTGATAAGTCAGAGGTTCAACCACTGATATATAACCCTGGTAAGCCAACGGTTCAACCACTGATATATAACACTGATAAGCCAGGGGTTCAACCAATGATATATAACACTGTAGGCCAAGGGTTCAGCCAATGATATATAACACTACTAACCGTAAGTATTCATCCAAGAACGAACGACGTCAGGCGACATTTTCCTGACAAACAAAACACCACCAACTTCCTGGTGGAGGATGGAATCATTCCTGCAATATAATCTTAATGTCAAGCAAGAGTGAGTCAAGTTGCAAGAGCAGCAGCTGTGCCCTAGGTAGGCATCACGCATGATGCCTGCTGGTGTACCATAATAACTTAGTGTGTTCCTAGAAACAACTTGCCCTAATAGACGTGAGGCATCCGGGTTAATGTATGATTATTATTATTATTATTATTCTTGTTATGATTATTATTGCTATTATTGTTATTATTGATATTATTATTCTTGTTATGGTTATTATTGCTATTATTATTATTATTATTGATATTATTGTTATTATTATTGTTGTTATGGTTATTATTGCTATTATTATTATTATTGTTTTTTCTTGTTTTCAGGAAAGCGTTAAGTTAGTAAGTTTATTTATGCACACATAAGCATAATTATCATACGTGTAAATTACCTGGGATAACCCCCCAAAAAAGGTCATACAGGTATCATACTGGGGAAAAGTAGGCACGAATGTAGTATAATGCGATCGTTTCTTGACTACGTTTCGGCCACACAGTGGGCTTTTTGTCGATTAGACACTAGGCCTGTTGTATATGCGTGCGTGTATGTGTTCGTGTATGTACTCACCTATTTGTGGTTGCAGTGGTCGAGACTCAGCTCCTGGCCCCGCCTCTTCACTGGTCGCTACTAGGTCCTCTCTCTCCCTGCTCCATGGAGCTTCATCATACCTCGTCTTGTGTGTTTGTCATACCTCTTGAGTGCTTCATCATACCTCGTGTTTGTGTGTGTGTACTCGCCTGTTTGTGGTTACAGGGGTCGATTCACAGGTCCTGGCTCCGCCTCTTTGCTAGTCATTACTAGGTCCACTCTCTGCTCCATCAGCTTAGTCGTACTATAAGCTCTTGGAGCAGAGAGCCAGAGAGAGAGAATGTGTATGTGTTAGTTACTAGTTGTCAAAGGCACTTGTCGATTGACACTTAGCCAGTTGTGTGGAATTTGTGTATGTGTGTGTGTGTGTGTGTGTGCCAAAGCACTAATGAGAACATGATGGAGTTAGGGGGGGGCATCAAGTATGCCATGATATAAAAGCATAACGAAGACTGGAGTGTGTGTTGACGAGGTCTTGACGAAGCTTAAACAAGACCTGACGAGTCCAAGATGAGATGCTGCTGCTGAACCAGCTGACTCAGGTGCTGCTGGACCAGCTGACTCAGGTGCTCCTGGACCAGCTGACTCAGATGCTCCTGGACCAGCTGACTCAGTGGTTGGGAGAGTCACAAGGAAGCTGCCTGGAAACAGTCCCTCTACTTTAACTAAGAACGTCAGACGTACGACTGTGACACTGGAATTTAAACGTAATAATTTAACAGCCTATATTAACATGCACTCAGCTGTTGTGATACAATTGGTTATTTTTTTTTTTATAGATGACACTCTAACCTAACCTAACTTAACATAGTTTTACCTAACCTAACCTAACCTCACCTAACATAGCTTTACAAAACCTGACTAAACCTAACCTAACCCAAACGTAACCTAACCTAACCTAACTTAACCTAACTAAACCTAACCTAACCTAACTAAACCTAACCTAACCTAAATAACTTATATCGAGAAATTTGAATATATTTGTATGTTAGAATTTGATGTAGATGTGACGAGTATCAGACGTATTTCACGTAGGCTGTAGATAGGCTTGAAAGAATACCTATGAAGATAATTATCATGGATAATTATTAGAGATAATTTCCATAGGTAATTATTAGGTATAATAATCATAGATAATTATTAGAAATAATTATCAAGGTGTTTACTATACATAATTATCATACATGATTATTAGATTCCCCTGAAGACACCGTAAAGAAAATATGAAGAGGTCCCTTAGAGGTCCTGAAGAAGCCCCGAAAGTTTGAAGAAGTCCCAAAGAAGCCCTGAAGAAAAGCAGAAGCCCTGAGAAACCTTGAAGGTGGTACAAAGCCCTGAAGAAGCTCTAAGAAAGCTCTGAAGATGCTCTTAGAAAGCCCTGAAGATGCTCTTAGAAAGCCCTGAAGATGCTCTGAGAAAGCCCTGACGATGCTCTAGGAAAGCCCTGACGATGCTCCAGGTAAGCCCAGAAGAAATAATGAAGGCCTAACTAAGCTTTAAAGAAAGACTGAAAAAAACTTTAACGAAGCTCTAACTGTACAATAACGAAGCTCTAACGCTTTAAAGAATGTTTAACAAAGCTGTAAGAACCCCTAACAAATTTATAAGGAAGCCCTGGCAAAAACCACTTGAGCAAAGGGAAGAGCCGTTGGGTAAACACCAGGTCTTGTGAGTTGTCCCATCTACATTTATCTTTGTCTCTGAGAAATATTAAGATGGAGAAGGAAGGAGAATGGGTGGAGAGGGAGGAGGAGGAGGAGGAGGAGGAGAGAGGAAGAAGAGGACGAGGAAGAGAAAGATGAAGAGGAAGAAGAAGAGGGGGAGGAGGAAGAAGAAACAGCAGCAGGAACATTTGGAAGCAGAAGAAGAAGAATTAGAAGATGAGAAAGAGGAAAAGGAGCAGGAAGAGGAAGGTTAAAAGGAAAGGGAAACCTGGAAGATAAAAAAAAATGAGAGAGAGGGAGAGAAATTATCCTCAATCTCCAACACAAGTTACGTCCCTCAGGGGCAGTATGTAAGGAAGCCTTCATATCAGCCTTGGTTAAACTGTCGTGACCGTGAGGCTGTTTCTGCTATACTAAATACAAAGCTTACCGAAGGTACAAGAGGCATCCCACTAGCCATAACAGGAGCCTCTACTGGCAAGCCTGTTGGCAAATGGAGGAAGTCCAAAAGTAGGACAAACCTAGAGAGTAGGTTGACCCTAAGAGAAATTTGGCATTAGGAAGAGTGAACTCCAAGACCTGGTGGCCTTTGGTCAAGGACTGACTAGGATATGATGAAACTGTTCTTCCTCTAAATTGACAAGATGGAATTATAGCTACCAGGAATCAAGAAAAAGCTTTGGCGTTGAATATTTTGCTGTCGAGATCCAAGTCTCTGATCCTTTCCATAAGCGACAATAAGACACTATGAATTATATTTCCTTTTGTCCCTGGACCATGAAAAGTTTATGGACCTGGACCAGGTGAGCCCAACATTTCCGAGGAGACACCAGTGTTCCACAAGGAAATGTACTTGGTCAGTTGTAATGAAATGTTTTCCTGGATGATTTAATGCACCCATTACAGAATCCCATATTCATGCCAATGACTGTACTTTATGATTTATTTATATAAGAGAGGAAATATCTATCATATCAAAAACGATGATAAGTTATATTTGCGTCTGAGAAAACATAGACGTTGATGTAAGCACTGGAGCTGCCGTAAGAATTAATGGAGAATGAGATGGATAACCTAGAAAGGAAATATTACTCCAGAGTATCTGTGAAGGATCACGTGGTAAATCTTGCACGCAAGGCAGCCAAGAAGCTAATGTAATCAAGGCGTATCTCGTACCAGCTCAACAGTAGATAGAGACTGCAAAACTCTATGAGGCACATGTGTGATCTCTCATTGAGGATGCATCACTTTCAAGACGGGCAGCCAAGAGCAACTATACTCTTGCTGTACTCTTAGAGAACATCGGTTCATTTCCATCATTCTTTACTCGAATAATACGAGTCTGTAACATGTTATCACAGCTGGTTTCAGCGTCATCTTATTTCCTAATTGCATATTGCAAAAAAGGCTTTAATATAAAGTGAGGTAATTAACAGTTCTTGTAAATAAAGGAAGATATTCTTAGTCTAACCTTGTAAAAAAAAAATAAATGTTATAAAAGAAAAACAGCCTTTTATGTATAACTTAAGACCATCTGAAAATTACCTTTGACAGTCAAATAGGAACAGTGGGATTTTCATCTCATTTTTCCTCCGTTGCCTCAGTGGTCACTCGTCTATTCATGAAGCAAAACTTTGTGTTGCCTTGTGTATTCATGTTTATTGATGGTAATATCAAATTTAACCAAACTTACCCTAACCTATTGCAGCCCATCCTAGAATAACCTAGCCTAATGTAACCCATCCAAACATAACCTAGCCTAATGTAACCCATCCAAACATAACCTAGCCTAATGTAACCCATCCAAACATAACCTAGCCTAATGTAACCCATCCAAACATAATCTAGCCTAAAGTAATCCATCCAAACATAACCTAGCCTAATGTAACCCAACCAAACATAACCTAGCCTAATGTAACCCATCCAAACATAACCTAGCCTAATGTAACCCATCCAAACATAACCTAAGAATCATCCAAACATAACTGCTAACCCATCCAAACATAACCTAGCCTAAGTAACCATCCAAACATAACCTAGCCTAATGTAACCCAACCAAACATAACCTAGCCTAATGTAACCCATCCAAACATAACCTAGCCTAAAGTAACCCATCCAAACATAACCTAGCCTAATGTAACCCATCCAAACATAACCTAGCCTAAAGTAATCCATCCAAACATAACCTAGCCTAATGTAACCCAACCAAACATAACCTAGCCTAATGTAACCCACCCAAATATAACCTAGCCTAAAGTAATCCATCCAAACATAACCTAGCCTAATGTAACCCAACCAAACATAACCTAGCCTAATGTAACCCATCCAAACATAACCTAGCCTAAAGTAATCCATCCAAACATAACCTAGCCTAATGTAACCCAACCAAACATAACCTAGCCTAATGTAACCTATCCAAACATAACCTATCCTAATGTAAACCATCCAAACATAACCTAGCCTAATGTAACCCATCCAAACATAACCTAGCCTAAAGTAATCCATCCAAACATAACCTAGCCTAATGTAACCCAACCAAACATAACCTAGCCTAATGTAACCCATCCAAACATAACCTAGCCTAAAGTAACCCATCCAAACATAACCTAGCCTAATGTAACCCATCCCAACATAACCTAATTTGTTGTAACCAAACCTTGCTTAACCTAACCTGCTGAGGAGGACTGGTCTGGACCGGGACTCAGCGGTGAACCCCGAAATTAAACCCGACCTAACTTCAATAGCATACATAACGTCAGTGCTTCACTTTAGCTAAAATACTTAAAATGCGTGACTGTGGCACTGAAATGGTAACGTCATTATTTGAGTATATTTTAACGTGCACGCAAGTGTACCTTCATTTTATGTTTGGTGTCAGTAAGTTTATTCAGATGCAAGTATACATGAGTACAATTATCATGCATAGTTTAACATATGTGTAAATTACCTAGGATAATAATAAAAAACAATGACCTATTTAAAAGTTTTTACTGCCTAGATATATAATTACATTTATTGTCGTTATGGTATGTTACGAGTTGTTAAATTCTACTTAAAGAACAACAATCTAAACAAATCTATCCTGATATTACTTAATTTAACCCATGCTAACTAAATAAAAATTTGCATCAAATTTTTTTTTAAATCGTATGTAAGAAATCGACGTTTAATTTACGACTGGTTGTAGTTGAAGATGTTGTTCTGTTGTAGATTCCCCGGTTTAATCGCCCGGCCCGGGCCTTGGCACCCTGTCGAGGGAGTGTCTCAGACCAATGTCTGCCCTGGGAGGAGGTACAAGTACATCCTCATCTTCTGGGACCAGCTGTCCCCAGTCCAAGCCCCATTACCCGCCCCCAGGGGGCTCGGAGGGAGAAGCTAGGCACCTTGGGCTGCCAAAAACCCCGCCTACAATGGGCTCGAAGGGTGTGGCAGCTGCATAGTAGCAGACGATGTCAGGAGGTGCAAAGGCAGCAAACACTACAGGATCCTTTTGGAGCCACACCCCAGCTTTGGGCATTAAGCCCGAGTGCTGGAGAAGCTCAAGAATGCCTCTTGCTGTGTGTGTTGCTGCTGCTACTACTTCACTTGTCCGTTGCACTCCGTAGTTGAAGAGACATTAATATACACAAATAAATAACCCAACGATGGTGTTAGGACAGAGTGGATAACTAATATCGTGACGTATATCAGTATTCTGTAACCTGTCGGAGGTGACAGTATACGACCTGCATTAACCTTGTTATTGCCAATACACAAGTAACCAGCACATAGAAAGAAACGTAAGACGACGTTTCGGTCCGACTTGGACCATTAACTAGTCACAAGATCCAAGTCAGACCATTGTTAAATGTGTGTACAACTATTTCGCTAATTAGACGAGTTCTGTTACAAATGGAAAAGAGATACGAATGTAAATAAAATCTACATGTTGTGCTAGATGAATCGTAGCACTTTCTACAAGTCCGAAATTTTGTGTGTGATAAAATATTAATATTTTTTTTTTTTTATATATTTTATTAAAAACACATATATACATAACAATCCAATAAATGCCCAAACATAAATCAGGCTCATATAAACAAAAACAAGCAAACAGAACAGGAATAAACACATCAGTCTATATATCCTATAATAAGAACCCGTGCCAAAAGCACAAACAAAAAATGTCCATCCTACTACCCAATCCTAGCTAAGTTTTTCTATACAATAACATAACACACTGTCAATGAAACTGAACATACATTGTCTCAAAAACACCACAAAATTTAACCGCTGGTTACATATTTTACTTCTTCCCTACCACAAAAACGCAGTACATAGGCATGAAATAAAATAAAACCTTAAACTTCCTGCCTATAAAACAGGTGTTGCACAATAACACACAAAACAACTGACCCCGAAACAAGGGTCACACCACAACATCATCTTAAATAAGAAATACATTAACATCAAGCCATCACTACCGTAGACAACACTGTCTACAACACAACGTCACATTCCCACACCGGATAATAAGACCACACAAAACACATTTGTGTTGCATACATATACAAACACTAGAAAAACCCAAAAATATGCAGAAGCTGCTCCTGTATAATTCAAACAAAAGATAGGGAACACATACAGAATACAATACTAAAACGTTAAACTTAAGACAAACATAGCAAAACATCAACTTTATCCTACATGAATTGCCACAGATACCTGGGACAACTTCACCCAAGCACACCTGCACACTGTCGGTTGTCTAACACCTAATACCTCCTAACCTCCAACCTAGCCACATAAATGAAAAACGCCAGCACATCACCACCGACAAACCCTACTACTTTAACTTAGATTACACTACTACATCCTAGAGGAAAACCCCATGCGTCCATGACCCCTATGACCCCCCAACCAACATCACTCCAAGTCTGAGTCAACACACACCTGAACATTTACCTACAACCCCATCCCCGAAACGTCCAAAAATCGGACACCCACGATACCACCCCGTCCCAACCCATCCTAGCTTCAACCCTGTATACCCACGCCTAACCAACCACACATCAATCAACCATACTATACCCTAGTCAACCCTTCCGGATATACCCAACCTCCCCTCCCCCACTCGACCAGTCCCCTCGAATGGTTCCTACGTCATCCCCAAAACCTTAAAAGGGACACCACCGTCATCGTTCTATAACCCTCTGAGAAAGCTTCAACCCAAGTTCTCCCATACAAACCCTGATTCCTACATTTCGTCCTGTAAAAATGTGCCGCCAAGGCACGAACCCGCCTCCCACCCACTACCTCGCGCATACCCCACGACACATATATGAAATCAACCACCAGGTACATTAAACTTCTACGTACATTTTCCTCAAACCCACCAATATCCAGGCTTAAAGCCCCTAACATCGAAAGCCCACACCCACCTACACTCCTCATGACTCGTCCAAACCATTCCCGTACCCCGCCTAAATCTTCACAAAATACACCGCATGGTACGACGTATCCAAAAGCCCACATCTCAAACAAGTACCCTCACTCGCTAAACCCATTAAAAACAATTGCGCTTTAGAAGCCAAGATTCCATGTAGGAATCGAAAACCGTCTCCCTAACCCTCGCCCTCAGCCTCAACTTCCGGAAACCTACCCAAGTCGCCCGCCAATTATACTTTGGGTACTCTGCTACCCCTTGCACTATACCCCGCCTCCCCAAGCTTGTCCAAAACCCCCACCCGAAAACCCCTTGGCTCTCTGACAACTAGTAAAACTCTCAACATTGCCTCACATAAACTCAGGTCACGTCCACTCCACCACCTCCGTACCTCACGCATGACCACTCCCACCCGCTTACCCCCACCCCTCCCTCCTCCACATATCTCTGCTTTACATATATTCCTATAAGCCTCCTATGTAAGGGTATCAACCCCAAACCTCCCTTACTAACCGGCGTCATGACAACCTCCTTATTAAGCCAATGTCTACCAAAACCCCATATATACCGCAACACTCTCCGCTGTAATAATTCAACATCTCTCCCCACGAGTGGGTATACCCTTGCCACATGCCACAATTTACTATACAGTAAAACATTCACTACCATAACCTCTGCATTAACGTCACATCTCCCGGTCTCCATCCACTCATTCGCGCGATTGTCGCCGTTACCACCTTAGAAGAATTTTCAACCTCGCCCTACTCGCATCATTACAATAAATTATCCCACAAATTTTCAAGCACTCAACAACATGCCAACCATACCTATTCCCAAGTCCCCGCCCACCCACGTCCCCACCTCTAACAATTTAGATTTCACCCTGTTAATCCGCATCCCTGTAGCTGCCCCAAAACACTTATAATCCTCCCTATAGCATCTAACCCTCCCACCCACCTACGAGAATTGTTGTGTCATCAACATAACCCACTATTCCAGATGCACAACCAGGTACCTGACCCTCCTCCCCTACCCCTTCGATACTAACCTATAAAAAGGATCCTGTAAGCATGCAAACAGAATTTGCGACAAAGGGCACCCTGTCGCAAACCCCGCTTCATGTCCACCACGTTTCCCACCCTTCCATTCAATTGAACCCGCACCAAAGCCCCTCATACAACGTTTGCACCCAACCCACTACTTCATTCCCAAACCCTGCTTACGAAGAATGTCAAATAACATATTCCTATCCACACTGTCATAAGCCGTTTCCCAATCAAGCCCTAAAACCCCACCCCCCTCTCGACCCTCGATGAATGACCTAATCCTACCATGCCCATTCCCCATACACCTCCCCGGTATCCCATACTGACCACGTTCTATGATAGAATCCAAAACCTTTTAACCCTATTACCCAAAATCCGTGCAAAGATTTTGTAATCTGCACATAAAAGTGTTATAGCTCTGTAATCCCTAATCGTTTCCACCACTTTCCCTTAGGCACTAAAACCACAACTCCAGTGCGCTGATCCTCCCCCATATACCGTACTTCCTTCAAACGATTGAAAACTTTCGTCAAACATTCCTTCAACACTCCCCAATGTTGAACATAAAAATCACTAGGTAATCCATCGACTCCCGGCGCTTTACCCATCTGCATCCCCTTCACTGCGAACCACTCTCCTCCTCAGTTATACTACCCTCCATCCCTTTCCTCTCCTCCTCACTAATCCCTACCTGTATACCCTCCAAAACTTCCTCTTTCGCCTCCACCTCCTCCAACCTACGGTCTAGATACCGCCGAAACCAAACATCCACAAACCCGCTCATACCCTCTGTCGACCTCAGTACCTGTCCCTCCATATACCCACCCAACTCCTCGTGTACCTTCAATGACGTCATCGTCATACCCTGCCTCTCTTTCGAAAACACGCAAGACAGTCAAAGACGGTTTGTCCCCCGTAGCACATCCTCAATACCTGCCCTCACTCTGATAGCCTGGAATCTCTCATTCTGTATATCCTTCAACTGGCCCTCAAAACCTCTATGTCCTCCAGCGAGTAACCCGCCCCCCCCACATAACAATCCCGCAACTGCCCCTCCAAATACCTCTGCAGGCCATAACGCATTCGCGCCTGCTCTCTACCTTCACGTTTATAAAAATCCTGAATACCCACTTTCGCCACTCCATTCCACCAACCCACCACATCTTCCCGGTCCTTCCCATCATTCCACATCCCTCCCACCACTCCTCAAAACTCCTCCTACACTGTTCCCCTGCAATAAGCCCACGTTAAGCTTCCAATAACTAGCATACGTTCTAACAGCTCCCTCCCATCCCAACACTGCCAACACACCCTGTGATCGGAAAACCCAACATCAACGCAATCCACGCCTTCCACTATAACATCCTCGACACATACACACGATCGAGTCTTGCAGCATAGCCCCTACGTATGAACGTATGTTCTATATGCCACCCACCGCCCCTACCACATCTCTGACTCCTGCCGCACCCAAAACATCACGCAAAACCCCAACTCACACCCCGCCCCTCTCGGTTCCACATCCCTCTTCCTAATCACACAATTCCAATCCCTGCGACAATAGTCACAACCGGCAACCCACGTAAGAAATATATCAACTCCTCTCTCACAAATTCTTCCTTAGTTTTTCTACAACTTATAGCCGGCATATAAACTCCCACTATACACACTCTGACATTCCCCATAAACCTCAACCCTCACCACCCTCCCACCCCTCTTCCCAAGCCAACAACCGAAAGGGACTGGTCACACGTATACCTATAGCCACCCCTCCCTTGAAACTACCCGCACTACCCGCATAAACTGTAAATCCACTTAACGTCAAATCTCTCCCCATCCTATAATTATGCTCTTGCAATATACACACATCCACATTTAAACGTCTTAATGTCACCTCTACCCATTTACGTTTGACCTCCGCTCGGAGGCCATTTACATTCATCGTTAAACACCTGAAAAGAACGCAGTGGGCTTTCCTCTACTTTTCAACTTCCTCGTCACTACCGACTTTCCCTTACTAATGCTCTCTTCCTCTACTGACACTCCCAGTACTTGCCTGTCTGCTTTCCTGTCCCTCATCCCCTCTCTACCCTTGCCACTCCCCGTCCCCTTTTGCCACCTCCACCCAGGCCTTCTTGCACACCTGTTGCCCAGGTGTTAGGACATCGTCCTCAACTAGACCACTAGGCCTTTTCCTGGAGTCCCCTGTAGCCTCCATAGTCTCACAATCCTCTCCCCTGTGCACTTCTACACCAACCTCCTGGACCTGAAGGCAAGGCCCACTCTCTGAGACGCCCATCACACTCGTCTCACTCTCGTCCCTCCTCACCTCTGATCCTAAGTCCTCCACACCATGCTGTGTGCCCTCACACACAGGACTGTCCAACAACAGTGGAAAATCCTCCAAAAGCGGCTCAGACAAAACCAAGTTCACACCTTCCGGCAGAGCCACTTCCTCCGTCTCCGCTGTCTCGCCATCCTGGGTCACCTGTGACAACGTTAGTACACGCTCATCCTCCTTATCAACAATGTCACTCCATTGTCCACTTGGCACCATGCTCATATTCTCCCGTGGCGACTCATCCATAGCATCCACGACCACCACTTCATCCTTCCTCATACCATCAGCAGCTCCATGTCTCTGTTGGCCCATCCGACGATCACATGCCGCCGCCACATGTCCAGGTAATCCACACAGGCGACACGTTCGAACTTGGCCTGCGTAAGTCACATAGACCTGCTGCCGGAACTCCTCCATCATGACGTATGAAGGTATCTGACGTTTGAGCGTCATTTTCAAAGAAAATGAACCTTCTTGCAGCCCGGCATAAGTCCCCTGTGCCCACCGGCCCACCGTGGCTGCATGGACGTCACCAAATTGACTGAAGACGTTTCGCACATCAAACTCCAACGCTTCGAACGGCACGTTTCGGACTCGTATATAAGTGTAGTACCTGACACATCTCGAAGCCGTACCTCTAATCCCGTGTTGACGACAATCCTCTTCTCCTGATACGTGTCAACCACTCGCTCATATGCGCTGGCCACTGCAAACTTGACAAAAATCCTCGACGAACCGTTGAGAGATATCCCAAATAATTCTTCAATGGATATCCCTAAAGAATCCTCAAAATAGCTGGGAGGAGAACATCTGCGTTGCTTGGGTAAATCGCGCCCTGCAACACTTCAATACAGACAGTATTGACACGTCGTCTGTAGCGCTCCACCATGTTGATGAAAACTACCAGTTCTCAACTCCACCGCTAGGGACCAGAAACAAGCACACCCGCACTCCGCAAAGGCTGGGCAGCGAATGTAATATTTTTATTTAACGAATTTCATTTTTTTTTTTTTTGGGGGGGGGGTTGAGTTAATTGAAAAAAATAATTGGTATTCTTTGGGTTACTCACATTCACAGTAATGTATTGTATTACGCTTTAAGGACTCGTTGGAGTGGTACAGCACCTGGTTACTAGAAGGCAATAAGGTTTGATCCGAGGGAGGCATACTGCTAGTTTCTCGGATCAAGAAGACTCTAGCAGCATTACGTACCCCACACCGACTTATATACTTTTCTAACCTATTTTTAAAGCTACTCAAGGTTTTAGCTTCAATGACACTACTCGGGAGTTTGGTCTACTCATCCACAAATTTATTAGCCATAATATCGTCAGAAAGTATTTATTTTCGCATCAAGGAGGCAAAGAAACGGAATAAGTTAGATGAGGAAATTGTGGAGGCAAACTCCGTTTACAGCTTGAAGAGTATGTAAGATGCCAGACTCCAGTATGACCTGTGCAAAGCTCAGACCTGTGCAAAGCTCAGATCTGTGCAAAGCTCGGACCTGTGCAAAGCTCGGACCTGTGCAAAGCTCGGACCTGTGCAAAGCTCAGATCTGTGCAAAGCTCGGACCTGTGCAAAGCTCAGACCTGTGCAAAGCTCAGACCTGTGCAAAGCTCAGACCTGTGCAAAGCTCAGACCTGTGCGAGGGAGGGAGGTCAGAGTGAGGAAAGGACTGAGGGAGGGAAGTAAGAGTGAGGGAGGGACGTCAGAGGGTGGGAGGGAGGTTGGGAGGTAAGAGAGGGAGCATGAGTGGTCCACCTCCCACGCTGTGGCAAATTTACAAACATCAGAAGCATCACTCATGGTGTTGGTTGCTGTGTTTACCATCTCCCGGGGAGACAGTGTTGTGTGTGGCATGCTGGGACCCAGCCTCAGGGAGAGAGAGAGAGAGAGAGAGAGAGAGAGAGAAGAGCTGCAAAACAAAAAGTGTCCAATCAAGAAGGTGATTTTGTTCAGGTTATTAACTCGGAGAGGTTAGTAACCCAGGATAACCCATTAAAGCCACTGTCATCAGCCTGTCTATCTTATTTCCAATGGGGTCCTTCAATCCTCTTTCCCAGGATGCGACCCACACCAGTCGGCTAACACACAGCTGCCTACTTACTACTGGATGAAGAGGGGCAGCAGCTGCAAGCAAATATGCCCAATCTTTACACTACGTCCGGAGATCTTGAGTATGCACCACTTCCTTGAACCTTCCCTAAGTGGTAATACCTAGGCTCTTGATCATATCTATTACAGCTTTTATCTTTGCTTTCTCGGAAGCCATAACTCGATCCCCATCCCCCTGTAACCATAGGCTTTGTAAGTACAAGCATGAGGGTGCCTAATGGTTTGCCCATCTTTGTTTATGCGAGTATAAGGGTAAGACACAGCGGACGATTGAAATGAACCAAAAACACGCAGCGAGGAGGGTAATCTTACAATGAAATTACGTTTCATTTTGATAATAATAATAATAATAATAATAATAATAATAATAATAATAATAATAATAATAATAATAATAATAATAATAATAAAATAATTGTAATACGACGAAATTTACGCCCTAGATCAGGGGTCCCCAACCTGTGGCCCTAGGGCCTCATGTGGCCCTTCTTGGAAATGGATGCGGCCCTCACTTAAAATTATAAATGAACTTTTTTCCATACTGCACAGTGTCAACAATTACAAAACGCTCTTCTTATTATTCATAAAAAATACGGAAATTACAAAATGCGACCCTCCTTTAAATTTGGGTTTTCAAATTGGCCATTTCATACTAAAAGGTTTGGGGACTACTTCATTAGACCATTGTCAAATCACAACTTGGGCAAGAAATGTAGAAAAGGCTGGACGACTTAGTCCACACTGAGGCTACAAGCTAAGGACTATCTTCCATTTTTATTAGACTATTTACTATTTACGATGTTTAAGACGAGGATAGTAAATCTTAAGACGGATTACCAACTCATCTACTCTAATTTTGATATTTTTTATTGCCTGGAAACACGAAGAACTAACATTGTTAGGTCTGTATCCAGAGAAATTATCCTGGTACAGACTCAGAACAGATGAGATTCGAACCTATGGATTGCTAGTCCTAAAGGTAGTATTCCAGTGCGTTATCCGCTATACCATGCTGGCCTACTAGGATTCATCCACCTAAGTATATTTCTGTAATATAGGAAGGTTATTATGGGTCCCACTGTTACCACACTAACCATCCTAGAGTTTATAAATATCGTACTAGCCCGGCATGGTAAAGTGGATAGCACACTGGCCTGCTAGATTTATGACTAGCTTGCCATGGGTTCGAATCCCATTCGTTTTGTCAAATGTTTACAGTAATTTTATTACGATTTCGCTAGACGTAGTGATTCATTTTTTGCTGAAACGTTGCTAAATAAGTCGTGTAATATTTTAAAAATACATAATTACCACTCCCTACGAAACATACTTCTGTATGCAATAAGATCACAGTAAACAGGTGATATCACAATATGCTGAACAACCACTGTGAAAAAATAGTGAACTTCAGAGCGCTTTCGTGATTTCTCACATTATCAAGGAACTGATAATGTGAGAAATCACGAAATCGCTTGGAAATTCACTATTTTTTTCACAGTGGATGTTCTGCATACTAATGTATGAATGTACAACCAATGGCACACAACAGGTAGACTCCAAGTATACTCCATGTAGACTCCAGGTATACCCCAGGTAAACTCCAGTTAATTGTATCTATTAGCAAAATAATAATATAGTCTCAAATACGTTTAGCAATCGCCTTACTGTACACACTTTTCCTTCTAAAAATTCTTGTCTAATTTGCATATCGGAAAATATGTAACATGTAAAGGAACAAATTCTCAGCTTAGAAGCTGACTCTTACAGCTTAAGCTTGATATATAAATCAAAGTTACAAAGCTTGTTTAAACATAAATGTATGTAATATGTATAAGAGTAGTAGTACACAGTATCTGGTTCATGCTAGGTACAAAGTACCTAACTCATGTTAGGTACTTTGTACCAAATACCAACGCATGAAGTAAGCACTATTGTTGGAAACCTCAAAACTGTAAACTTTACTGAATCATGTGACGTCGCTTTTGTTAGTTGTCAAAAAGAACAAGTATTCTAGAGAGGGAGAATTAATAGAACAACGTGGATAACAAAGGCAGAGATATTTTGGGAGATAAAATTGCCAGAAAAGTTGAAGTAAATCATTGTATCATCGCAAGAAGATTTAGTGAACATACTAAATAACTTTATTTTAAACTGAAAGATATAATGAAACAATGTGTAAATGTTTTCCAGTGATTTAGGACGAAATGACTCACGAAATCGTAATGACACGATTGCAAACAAACCGTACCACGGGTGGGGTTCGAACCCGCGGTCAGAGTGTCTCAAAACTCCAGACCGTGGCTTACGCGACGGTTTGGAGTTTTGAGACTCTCTGATCGCGGGTTCGAACCCCACCCGTGGCATGGTTGACTTCGGACGAAAGTTCAAACATAAGTAAAATAAATTAATTGCACGTATTCCCAAATACTATAGATGAGGAGGTCGTGGGACATGAGTCAAAAATACAAGAGGTGGATGGTGGTACGAAAGGTTTAGACGTTTATGCAGCTGTGATTCGGATCCAAATGAATATGGAGGATTTAAAAAAAAAAAGGATCAGTAAGTAAGTTTATTCAGGTATACACAAATACAGTTACATAGATTATCATACACAGCAGCATATGTGTAGAGAACCTAGGATAACCCAAAAAAGTCAGACAGAGTCACTTATTTCCATTGGGGTCCTTCATGTATTGTAAATGACAGAGCACTGGGATTAGTTAGGTTTGTTGAAGGTTTGAATATGATAATGGTATCCAGTACCGACAGATTGCTAAGTAAGATACATGTGCAACAGTTAGGTATCATTCCGAAACGTTTCGCCTAAATTATAGGTTTCTTTAGTCGAAAACCGAAGAAGCCTACAATGTCATACTTGATATTGCATGCAAAGAGTACGTACCCTTTATTCGGAACATGTTAAACACACCCACATAGGCTCCCCTCCAACCAGCGAACTATCGTTAAGGGTTTGGTGATGGGGCCCCATCACCAAATCAACAACTTGGTTCAGCCAATGATAATGCGGATCTGGCAATGGGAAAGGTGACGTGGATACCACTCGCATATTTGCTATTGTCATTCCTGTATTGAGCTGGTTGTTGTACGGTTGTCTCTGTCTATTGGCTGCTGTTTTTGCCTTGACTGCCATTGCGTGCACTAATACTACTCTCTCTGTATATAGTGTACATACTTGTACAAAGCCTTATATTATACTTGCTGAAGGAAAATACAAAATTCATATATATATAATTGCTTGGTGAAGGAAATTCAATTCAAAGCATTTTCTACTGTTTCTTTGCTCCAAGCTCCCTTTTACACTCAGAATAACAGGCCATTGAACCTGAGGTTGTAATACTTGATGAAAGTAAATGGAGTGTATTGAAACCCATTATACCTCATTATTCACTAAGAAGAATCATGGACAACATAAATGGTGTTATGGAAAGCGTAGTTAACACTGGGAATTTAATTGCAGGCGGCAACAAATCTCAAATTCATGGGAAATTCATCTTCGTCCTTGAAAAAAAAAAAAAACGAATGGAAAATTTAGTGCCTTTCCACTGCACTCAAATATCAAGTGGATAAAAATCTCTTGATTATTTCTTTTCCTTTCGGAAAGAAATGATTTTCTTTCTTCAGAGCAACTTTGCAGGATTCGTATATATTAAAATCAGCTGTGACATAGACTGTCTTCGCTCCCTTGATTCCTGGCAAACAACTCACGTGACTGTGCCGAACATGCACTTCCAAGGTAAACAAAACACTATTAGATACAGTGAAGTTTCATTCAAGAAACCTCTATCATTGAGTTTGACGACGTTTCGGTCCGACTTGCACCATTTGCAAAGTCACACTAACACAAAGGAGAGAAGGAGGGGGTAAATGTGTATTGTTTCAGTCACAGTATTGTGCCTTTTATTGGTATTCAGTTTGAGTTATATACCCAGATGTTACACAAGTGTCTTATCCGTCATGGAAGACGATCTTGTAGACTCTGCTTCTTGTCGTGAACTGATGGCACATGATAGCAAGACAGGGTTCTGAAACACTGATAATACCAAATTAATTTATTTCTACTGAGTTCGAATAGAGATTTGCAAACTCTGGCAAACAGATGCCCGGTGTCAGGTTAGTTAACAATCCCACGGAAGCTACAGTAGAGGCATAGTTAATCAATGTGACATTTGTAACATTTGGGAATCTTTATTGAGGAAACGTTTCGCCAGACTGGAGTTTATGTGCTTTGTCCAAGACTGATGGATTGAACACATCGACTAAAGGCTAAGGGACTGATTACCTCAAACTCCTCATCTTCCACCGTTCTTCTCTGTATTGGACTGATGAAGCCACTGGCTGGCGAAATGTTTTCTCAGTAAAGATTCCCAAATGTTGTACAAGTGTCTCAGTCTTCAATTTGTCAGTTTTCTAAACCGTTTATATCATATATAAACATATTTTATATCATATATATACATATTTTATAGGTAATAGGTTGGTAGACAGCAACCACCCAGGGAGGTACTACCGTCCTATGGTAGTAGGTTGGTAGACAGTAACCGCCCAGGGAGGTACTACCGTCCTGCCAAGTGAGTGTAAAACGAAAGCCTGTAATTGTTTTACATGATGGTAGGATTGCTGGAGTCTTTTTTCTGTCTCATAAACATGCAAGATTTCAGGTACGTCTTGCTACTTCAAATTCTTTATTTCTAGTAATATACAGAGGGGTGTGTAATTATAGTAATGTACATTTTATGAAGTAGATATTACAAGATGGCCAATAATATGCCTAGGTATGCCTAGGCTTTTCAGGCAGTCTTATGATAGGTCTTACTCAATAGTGATACAATGATTATACTGATAGTAAGGTTAGGTAATTGTAGTGATTAATTAGGTTTACAATATTGAGGTATTGAAATTTAAACATTTAAGAATTAAACAATTAGTTTAAAGGATTTAACAATTAGTTTATATATTAATGGTAAAGGTGATGTATTGGCATAATACCGTTTCTATATTGGAGTGTTTTAGGCAAACTTGACTAGCTTAAGAATTATGAAGCAATAGTTGTATTAGAATTTTGGTCAGCTTACTTACACTTAGGTCACGCTACACATGCATGTACAAGCATATATATACACACCCCTCTGGGGTTTCTTCTATTTTTCTTATTAGTTTTTATTTTTGTTTATTTCCTCTTATCTCCATGGGGAAGTGGAACAGAATTCTTCCTCCGTAAGCCATGCGTGTCGTAAGAGTAGACTAAAATGCTGGGAGCAAGGGGCTAGTAACCCCTTCTCCTGTATACATTACAAAAAATTTAAAAAGAAACTTTTGTTTTTCTTTTTGGGCCACCTTGCTCGGTGGGATACGGCCGGTTTGTTCAAAGAAAGAATCGACATATCGGATATTCAGCTCAAATTGTGTGTAATACAGTCTGACCCACTAACTCCAACGAATAATAAAGAACAATCTCTGAAAGTTAGTCTACAAGGATCGTTTTCCCAAGCTAAGAAACCTCGCACTCAAAATATACTCAATAGAACTTGTTTACATACATAAAAGTACATTTTCCGTGATGCAGCAAGGAAAATCCGAGACCAGAAGCCAAATGGGAAACAAAACACTGGATACTCGCCTTCGACTCGCTCCCACCAACACTGAGAAAGAGAGTCTGGTAAAAGAGAAAGCCTCGCTTCCAGCATCCCCCGTAACAACTTAAAAATAAAAAATAAACACTTGCTCAGTGGTAAATTAAGGTCTAATATACATCTTTAATTTTTCCCTTCGCATTCGTTCTGTTTAGTCATGAGTCGTTTACTCTTTCTTCGTGGAGCCTCCATCCTCTACCCAGCCTGAAAAAGTCATAAAATTCTTTGCTACTATAGACAGTAAAGGTTCATAAGCAGCTCTGTTGCAGCTCTATTATGGCCATAAAGAAAATTTTAGTGCCAAAACTTCTAGGCTTCGTAATATAGGAAACACCGTATAGCATTAATATAGCCTAGTGCCGTTGGTCTTGCCTGCTTTTTACTCTTAAAAGATAAAATATCCAAATATTGTTTTAAATTTGCTTGCAGCAGATAAGCCAATTGAAGATGCAAGTCCTGATGTACTCATTATTGGATTATTGTTGTAATCATGGGGGAGCGCTAAACGCTTAGGATTATACTGCGCCTATGGCAATGGGGGAGGGGGAATGGAGGGTATTCAGGCTCAATTTAGGAAACTGTAGCATAGATCACGTTAGCTGTGACCGGGGATCTACTATACCAAATCACCTTAAATCCATTGTTACCCAACAGAAATCAGCTGTTAGAATAAGCACCTAATCAGGTTGCAGACAACACACACCACTATTCAAAATTCACAACCTATTGATCGTACATTACATCCACACATACTATTGTGCATTTAATATACACAAGACACTTAAAATGAACTTCAACCCAGCTCTCTGACTCTTCCTGGAGAGCTGCAACACAGATACAATACAAGAAATAAGTATTTCTTTGATATATCACGTGTTCGAGGCAACCTATACAGGAACTCCATGCAAATAAAAAGCCCTAAACTTTGAAACGCCTTTCCAGAAGATGCAAAACGTTCCACTTCAACCACCTGCTTCGAAAATATAGTAAAAAATAAACCTAACAAATCGGACTTAAACCTTGCTTACACAAATTATGTTTAAGCCTGAAGTATCAATAACAACCTTGTTGTTCCAGTTATGCTAACATTCACATTGATGTTCACACCATCGCCAGTCTCTTTCAACATTCATAATAACCAGAAACATATTCCACCTCACTATTCACCATTACTAACATTACTAGAACTTGTTACACCAGTCATTAATCCCAATATAAATTGTTACAGTAAATAAAATGTCATATTTCAAAACCATATCATTTTAGTAAACTATCCTTAATTAATAATTGTTATTAGTAATTAGTTAATTAAGGCTGCCTCATATGCGGCGCATAACAATGGGCTTTTTATAAAGTAGTTTGTTCATGTTAGTTAATCCTATGTGGATTTTATTCTGTACTTTATATAAAATTGTCTTGTCTTGTCTAATCACACCGATAATCCAGAACTGCCCTATAAACCCACCAATTATCCAGAACCAACCAGTAATCACACCGATAATCCATAACTACCCTATAAACCCACCAATTATCCAGAACCAACAAATAATCGCACCTATTATCCAAGAAACCCACCAATTATTCGGAACTAACCATTGATCACTCCAATAATCCAGAACTAACTTGTAAACCCGTCAATCCAGAACTATCAATAATCACATGTACATCCAGAACTCAGCAATAATCGCCGATTTTATAGAACCCCTTCAATAATCACAGGATAATCTGCGCGTTCACGCATGTCAGAGCAACGCAAGTCTTGATGACATGCAAATTGTGGCGACGACGTATTGCAAAATTTATTTCCGCTTCTCAAACTTTAAAAGTTGCAATTCTGTCTCGGAAATTTGTGTCGTCCATCAGGAATGACGAGTTTTCCCGTGGATTTGGGGAAGAGGAATTCTGTGTTGTGTTTATAACTGTGGATGTGTATTTTGTTGTGTGTGTGTGTGTTTGTTATTGCGTTGATGTGCGTCTCCTGCGATATGCCAGGCACTATGCTCACCCTATGTGAGTGAGGCTGCAGCCTCTGTCTGCAGAGTCTATTTTCCATTTCAGATCTTCTTGTTTCTTCCCCAGTCTTCATATTATTATTATTATAATCAAATAGAAGCGCTAAACCACAGGGGTTATACAGCGCTGCACCCAGTCTTCATAATCTTGCATTTGCAGGGGTTAAATTCAAGCAACCACTTATCTAAACAATATTGTGGTTTGCCTGGTTCCCTTTGTAGCTAGCTCTGTGCCCTCATCTGTTTTTTATTATATTCATTAGTTTTACGTCATCAGCAAACAGGGATACGTCAGACTCGATTCCATCTTGTATGTCATTCTCTGACCAACTTTATTAGCTCAGTTAGGTAAAAGGACACTAGTGCAACTAATGTGACATTTTATTGTGGCAACGTTTCGCTCTCCAGGTTTCCAGTTTCCACTGTTTCCTATTTCTTGTGGTTCAAAATACGCATAATAATTGGCTTTATGTGCATTCCTTACTGTTTTCCTATGATGTCAACCATTGCTTAGTTGTTTTTAGATTTTTATCTTGATCTCCTACTGTTAGGTGGCGGGTTGTACATTGCATCTACTACTTTTAGTACCCCGGTATTAATTGTTCCCACTGCATCCAAGACAATGTCGTTATGGTCAGGCAGTTGCAAGAGGCAGGAGCTACGTGCTCTAAACCCATGTTGTCCTGGGTTGTGTAACTGTTGAGATTCCATCAGCTTAGCAATCTAACTTCTTAAGACCATCTCAAAGATTTGTATAATGTGGGACGTCAGCGTTATTGATCTATGGTTTTTGACATTACTTTAAATGCCACATTTGTAGAGTGAGGCTTCGTCAGTGGGATGATTCCTGTGTCCGGGTTCCTCTTCCTTAGAATATTCATGGCACACAAAATAGCGGTTTCTTGCAGTTCTTGATGAATACGGTTTCTTGCAGTTCTTGAAGAATACGGTTTTTTGCAGTTCTTGAAGAATACGGTTTCTTGAAGTTCTTGAAGAATACGGTTTCTTGCAGTTCTTGATGAATACGGAGTCAGCAAGTACAGTCTGCGCGCTTTCCTTATATTTCACTCAATTTTTAATGAAGATTAGAAAAATATCTATACTATGGCGGAGTTCTGGTACTTTTTGTTATTATGTTTTCCAATTACGAAATGTCGAAAGATTTTGCTTTTCTTTCTTCGTGGATAGCTGCATGATAGCTGCATGATAGCTGCATGATAGCTGCATGATAGCTGCATGATAGCTGTATGATAGCTGCATGGATAGCTGGATAGATTAGCTGCTGGTTTACCCTATGGTTGATCACGGCTTTTACTCAACTTTGCTTACTAGCCTATGTGCGAGTTGTACTCCATGGAACATACAATCTTAACTTGAAACAGTACTCCTAAGGCTTCCTGGTTTTGCATCAATGCTGCATTTTTAGCATATATTTATATATATAATCTTATATTATAAAATATTAGTACATCCTAATGGTTCATTCCTGTTGTTCTTATCTTAAAGCCCCTACTGGCAAGACTGATATAATATATAAATTTTTTATATAATATATTTAATAAAAAAATATATATATATATATATGTCGTGCCGATTAGGTAAAACTTGCGATTTTGGCTTAAATAGCAACGCTCTTCTTGCCATATAAGACAATCGAAAATTTGTGTATGCAATAATTTCGCAAAAATCATTCTGAACCTAAATTATTGTAAACGTATCTAAAATATATTTAGCTGGGTTAGGCTAAATTAAATTGCGCTTGTTATAATAAGGTTAGGTAAGTTTTCTAAGTTTCTTTTGGTACAAAATTATAAATTTTACATTAACATAAATGAAAAAAATATATCTTTAAACGTATAAGAGAAAATTTTAGAAAGACTTAATTTTAAATGAGTTCTTGCAATTGACCAGTTTTCCCTATTCGGCACGATATATATATATATATATATATATATATATATATATATATATATATATATATATATATAAAAATTACACAAAATGTGTGTGTGAGGATGTAGGTGTTTGTATTCGGGCTCGTACATGCATATAATTTCTCAAATTAATAAACAGTCTCGCTAATTAAACCTGAACTAAATTAATACTTTTAAATTGAGTGAACTGACCTATGTAATCAAACCAGATCGTGTTAATTCACGTTATATCAGAGTTGATAACGGTTAAAAAAACACCAAATGTCAACACCAATTACCTCCCATTACCCAGGCTCGGAATAACCCCTACAGATTTAGCGCTTCCCAAGAATAATAATAATAATAATAATAGTATTTAAAGAATATAATAATATAAAATAAAATTTTGAGTGATGGATATAATTGAGGTGGTCTAATTATCAGTGTTAATTCAGTTATATAATGATAGTTAAAGCACCCTTCTGCAACCAGGTGGATAATAGATGATGAAAAATTATTATTTTTAAGAATATATTGTAAAATAAATTTTTTTATAATAATATAATATAAAAAATTATTAAATAATTTCTAATGATAATAATATAAAATTATTTTTTAATAATTTGTAATAATAATTATTTTTTTAAATATAATTTTTTAAATATAATTTGTAATAATAGTTATTATTTATAATAAGTATTTTTTTAATTATAATAATTGTAATAATGATAATAATGAGATGTAGATCGATCGTCTTGAAGATCACAAGAAGCATCTTAAGTCCCTCATCACACAACCTCACAAGATGTAACTTCAAGAGGCGAGACTAACACGTGTGTGTATAGAGACTCCGTGTATAGCCCACCAGCGTCTATATTCTGGTGAAACAACCTTGGAAAGTGACAGAAATAGCGTGAAATATAATTTCGTTGTCTGAGCAACAATATGCTCCTTAAGGAGCATTAGTATTTTTTTTTTAGGAGAAAAAATATAAATCCAAATATACGGTGCTAACGTTACGACCCTGTGACCTTTCTACAAATAAAGTTTTGACACAAGGATAATGAAAATATAAATATATATATATATATATTTTTTTTTATTGACACATCGGCCGATTCCCACCAAGGCAGGGTGGCCTAAAAAAGAAAAACTTTCGTCATAATTCACTCCATCACTGTCTTGCCAGAGGGGTGCTTTACACTACAGTTATAAAACTGCAACATTAACACCCCTCCTTCAGAGTGCAGACACTGTACTTCCCATCTCCAGGACTCAAGTCCGGCCTGCCGGTTTCCCTGAATCCCTTCATAAATGTTACTTTGCTCACACTCCAACAGCACGTCAAGTATTAAAAACCATTTGTCTCCATTCACTCCTATCAAATACGCACACGCATGCTTGCTGGAAGTCCAAGCCCCTCGCACACAAAACCTCTTTTACCCCCTCCCTCCAACCTTTCCTAGGCCGACCCCTACCCCGCCTTCCCTCCACTACTGATTTATACACTCTCGAGGTCATTCTGTTTCGTTCCATTCTCTCTACATGTCCGAACCACCTCAACAACCCCTCCTCAGCCCTCTGGATAATAGTTTTGGTAATCCCGCACCTCCTCCTAATTTTCAAACTCCGAATTCTCTGCATTATATTCACACCACACATTGACCTCAGACATGACATCTCCACTGCCTCCAGCCTTCTCCTCGTTGCAACATTCATCACCCATGCTTCACACCCATATAAGAGTGTTGGTATAACTATACTCTCATACATTCCCTTCTTTACTTCCATGGACAATGTTCTTTGTCTCCACAGACTCCGAAGTGCTCCACTCACCCTTTTCCCCTCATCAATTCTATGATTCACCTCATCCTTCATAGACCCATCTGCTGACATGTCCACTCCCAAATATCTGAATACATTCACCTCCTCCATACTCTCTCCCTCCAATCTGATATCCAATCTTTCGTCACCTAATCTTTTTGTTATCCTCATCACCTTACTCTTTCCTATATTCACTTTCAATTTTCTTCTTTTACATACCTTACCAAATTCATCCACTAACCTCTGCAACTTCTCTTCAGAATCTCCCAAAAGCACAGTGTCATCAGCAAAAAGCAACTGTGACAACTTCCACTTTGTATTTGATTCTTTGTCTTATAACCCCACACCTCTTGCCAAGACCCTCTCATTCACTTCTCTTACAACCCCATCTATAAATATATTGAACAACCACGGTGACATCACACATCCCTGTCTAAGGCCTACTTTTACCGAGAAATAATATATATATATATATATATATATATATATATATATATATATATATATATATATATATATATATATATATATATATATATATTCACAAACACTAATCTCAGGTCGACGGAGACTCGAAATGAATATTTTTTTGTCCATAAATTAGCGGAAATCAATCTGAACATAACAAAAAAATATATATCATTGATATAAAGCAATATTAAATATATTTAAACTGACCTACGCTGTATATAGCAGAATTTAGCTAGAAAAAAATAGCGCCTACATTATTCTGAAAGATAAGTTATAGCGAACGTTAGAGTACATACTGAAATATACTGTGTACATAAAAATAATGAATGTTTTCGTAATATGTGAGTTGAAATCATTGTCGGCAGAAAAAGTATTGACTGAAAAAGTGAGTCAGTCTTTAATTACGCTTTGGCTACATTACATACCATTTTTTTACAATGTACCTCAGGGCATGCATATTATGGACACATAAAATGCATATTACGTATATTTAGCACAGTGCCTCCGCCACTTTCTATTTAGCAGTTTTCTTATGTCCATGACACTGTCTGGTAGGGTAGAGTGGGGTAAGAAATGCCCCCTTAATGTAAAATGCCTACTGTATCTACAATATTTAGAATATTGATCTGTAGCAGATTTTACTAGAAAGTAGAGCTAATTTACTCTCCTCTCTTAGTGTTACATCTCTCTACTGTGTATTTATTATGTAGAAATTTTAAAGTTACTTTAAAGACACTAAAGGGGCCTTTTACCCCGTGCCTGGGGTAAAAGGCCCGGAGAGTGGGCCTTTTACCTTATGCATTAAAAATTATTCAAACACATCTTGTAAACAAAAACAATATATTTACATTCCTTCAACAAATACAAAAATGATAACTTCCATCAAAGCTGGTGGCCTGGTGGCTAAAGCTCTCGCTTCACACGGCTAGGGTCTGGGTTCGATTCCCAGCCAGGGTAGAAACATTGGGCGTGTTTCTTTACACCTGTTGTCTATGTTCACCCATCAGTAAATAGGTACCTGGAAGTTAGTCGACTGGTGTGGGTCGCATCCTGGGACACTTGACCTAATTTGCCCGAAATGATCAGCATAACAAGGGGCTTTCTATATAGTATATCATTGATGTCAGCTAGCCCTGTATACCATGTACATGTACTTGTAGTAAATAAAGATATTATTATTATTATTATTATTATTATTATTATTATTATTATTATTATTATTATTATTATTATTATTATTCTTATTATTATTATTATTATTATTAAGAATCCTGTCTACATGTAATTAGTCTTCTTCAGATACACAGTTCTGATATACATACCATTCAAATCCAGGTGTACAATCTTTATGTGACCATTTCTTACACGAATTACACTGCGCCCATTTTTTCAGAGGGTCTGCTGCTAGCAAATGGTGAAAGTAAAGGAAAAGGCTGACACATCAAAAAAAATTTGATGTGTCAGTGGCTTCAAAACATTTTTGATGTGTCAGTGGCATTAAAAAAAATTTGATGTGTCCAGGCACAGTTCTCAACCCACTTCTCAGTCTCTTTTTGGTGTCATAGACACGTAAGTTGTCCATTACAGACGTTACAGGAACTTATATGAGAGTGACATCCACTGAGAACACAGTGGCATCCACTGAGAACAGTGGCATCCACTGAGAACACAGTGGCATCCACTGAGAACACAGTGGCATCCACTGAGAACAGTGGCATCCACTGAGAACACAGTGGCATCCACTGAGAACACAGTGGCATCCACTGAGAACACATCAAACCAGCAGGCTGATAATAACCAATGTACAATTAATGTGACAGTTCATTGTGGCAACGTTTCGCTCTCCAGGAGCTTCTTCAAGACAGCTTGACAGAGCTAGAGAGCGAAACGTTGCCACAGTAAAATGTCCTATTAGTTGCAAGTGTGTCCTTTTACCTAACATATTGTTGGTAATTTTAACATTATTGTTGATATTAACTACGTCTTCTAAATATCTTTTATTTTAAACTTTTTTTTTCCCTGCCAGCGGGCCACAGTGCAGAGGAAAACAATATAACAATAAAAGCTTCTACAACGTATCTTTTTTTTTTTTGCTATTGTCGGCAGTACTCCATTTCGGTCCAGATATATAGCAGAAACAACTACAACAACCAAGAGGGGAAAAAACCACAACTATCATATCCCAAAGAACCAAAAAAATGTCCTGAAAATTCCGTATGCATTGCTTAAGACAGTCAAGTCTCATAAGGCAGTAATAATTTCTGGCTCCTCTGCTACTTCCTCTGGTCTCTGGGGTCGCTATAAACTTGTCTGAGGTTTTTTTGCACTTCTGGTTGGAAATTGTTGTAATGTCCTGGGCGCATCTTTGACCGTATTCGTTGTGTGTGTGTGTGTGTGTGTGTGTGTGTGTGTGTGTGTGTGTGTGAGCACGTGTGCACTCACCTATGTGTACTTACGTACAAGTGGTTACAGGGGTCGATCATTAGCTCTTTGTCCCTAATCTCAACATGCCGGTTACCAGTTGCACTTTCTCCTAGTCTCGTGGGCCCTATCATACCTATTCTCAAAACTATGTATGGAGTTTGCCTCCACCACCTCTTCATATAGGTCATACTACTTCGCGACCACCTTGAGACTGAAGAAAAACTTCCTGACATCCATGAGACTTATCTGTATCTTTAGCTTTCGACTGTGCCCCCGAATACCTCTTTTCAGCCTCTTGCTTATTCCTATCTACCGTTTCCCCATTCTGACATCTGTTAAAAAAAAAATAATAATAATAATAATAATAATAATAATAATAATAATATTAATATTAATAATAATAATATTATTATTATTATTATTATTATTATTATTATTATTATTATTATTATTATTATAATTTCTGTTATGTTCTTTTTAATGATCCTTTTCATAAACTATCCAAATGTTTACATATTGGAACGTACTATCATCACCGCTGATTTCACTTTTGTAATTGATGAAAGAGGAAGACACATACGCAACATTTAAATATCTTTACTGCCAAAACTTTTCACCTGAGGAGGTAGCTTCATCAGTCTGATGCAGGCGATTATAACACTAGGGACAGAGGAAGTGAAGAGGTCATTTTGAGGTGATCACTCCCCTCTTATTGTAGGTCAGTGATTCAGAGAACCTACAAGTTGATCCCTGAGACACTTGTGTGACACTTGGGTATCTACTCGATGCTTAGGGACTGATTTCCTCAAACTCCTTCTCATTCATCTCTTTACGGGACTGAGGAAGCCACTTGTTGGTGATACGTTTCCGCAGTAAAGATACTTAAGTGTTACACAAGTGTCTTAATAACTCGTCAGTATTATATACCATATATTATATATCATATATTATATACCAAATATATAGGAATCGTGTTATTACGATTTAGTGAGTCATGTAGTTGATTGAATTTAGCAAGTGGTATGTTGATGGTGTTATTCGTTACGGTGTCGCATTTTAGTATAGTGGTAGTGAATATTGATGCAGTAATATGTTGTTTTGTTATGGGTGATAATAAATATTTTGTTACTATGGTAAGGCTTATTAGGCACAACATATATATATATATATATATATATATATATATATATATATATATATATATATATATATATATATATATATATATATATATGCAAAAAGATCACAGTAAACAGGTGATATCAAAATATGCAAAACAACCACTATGAAAAAATAAAAGAATTCCAAGCGCTTTCGTGACTACTCACATTATCAAGGAACTATAAAAGGAAACGTGAGAAGGAGGCTTATAAAGAGGCAGAATACACCTCACAGTCACATCACACTAATAAAGACTACACCTCACAGTAGCGTAACATCTCACGACTCTGTGAAGAGGAACATAAGAAAGGACCTGAAACTCTTCCCAAGAATTAAGATTAGTCCAATTTATCATTAAATTCTTCCCAAATTTTATTAATTATAAATGAATCCAATTTATATAAACCAAAAGAAATATTCATATTATTTTCAAATGAAAATAATATGAATATTTCTTTTGGTTTATAAGCCTCCTTCTCACGTTTCATTTTATAGTTCCTTGATAATGTGAGTAGTCACGAAAGCGCTTGGAATTCTTTTTTTTTTCATAGTGGTTGTTTTGCATATATATATATATATATATATATATATATATATATATATATATATATATATATATATATATATATATATATTTTTTTTTTTTTTTTTTTTTTTAACACATCGGCCGATTCCCACCAAGGCAGGGTGGCCGAAAAGAAAAACTTTCATCATCATTCACTCCATCACTGTCTTGCCAGAAGGGTGCTTTACACTACAGTTATAAAACTGCAACATTAACACCCTCCTTCAGAGTGCCGGCACTGTACTTCCCATCTCCAGAACTCAAGTCCGGCCTGCCGGTTTCCTGAATCCTTCATAAATGTTACTTTGCTCACACTCCAACAGCACGTCAAGTATTAAAACCATATGCCTCCATTCACTCCTATCAAATACGCTCACACATGCTTGCTGGAAGTCCAAGCCCCTCGCACACAAAACTTCCTTTACCCCCCCTCCAACCTTTCCTAGGCCGACCCCTACCCGCCTTCCCTCCACTACAGATTTATACACTCTCGAAGTCACTCTGTCTCGTTCCATTCTCTCTACATGTCCAAACCACCTCAACAACCCTCCTCAGCTCTCTGGACAATCGTTTTGGTGATCCCGCACCTCCTCCTAATTTCCAAACTCCGAATTCTCTGCATTATATTCACACCACACATTGACCTCAGACATGACATCTCCACTGCCTCCAGCCTTCTCCTCGTTGCAACATTCATCACCCATGCTTCACACCCATATAAGAGCGTTGGTATAACTATACTCTCATACATTCCCTCTTTACTTCTATGGACAAGGTTCTTGTCTCCACAGACTCCGAAGTGCTCCACTCACCCTTTTCCCCTCATCAATTCTATGATTCACCTCATCCTTCATAGACCCATCCGCCGACATGTCCACTCCCAAATATCTGAATACATTCACCTCCTCCATACTCTCTCCCTCCAATCTGATATCCAATCTTTCGTCACCTATTCTTTTGTTATCCTCATCACCTTACTCTTTCCTATATTCACTTTCAATTTTCTTCTTTTACACACCCTACCAAATTCATCCACCAACCTCTGCAGCTTCTCTTCAGAATCTCCCAAAGCACAGTGTCATCAGCAAAAAGCAACTGTGACAACTCCCACTTTGTATTTGCTTCTTTATCTTTTAGCCCAACACCTCTTGCCAAGACCCTCGCATTCACTTCTCTTACAACCCCATCTATAAATATATTGAACAACCACGGTGACATCACACATCCTTGTCTAAGGCCCACTTTTACTGGGAAATAGTCCCCTTCCCTCCTACACACTCTAACCTGAGCCTCACTATCCTCATAAAAACTCTTCACTGCTTTCAGTAACCTTCCTCCTATTCCATACACCTGCAACATCTGCCACATTGCCCCCTATCTACCCTATCATACGCCTTTTCCAAATCCATAAATGCCACAAAAACATCTTTACCCTTATCCAAATACTGTTCACCTATATGTTTCACTGTAAACACTTGGTCTACACACCCCTACCTTTCCTAAAGCCCCTTGTTCATCTGCTATCCTGCTTTCTGTTTTACTCTTAATTCTTTCAATAATAACTCTACCATACACTTTACCAGGTACACTCAACAGACTTATTCCCTATAATTTTTGCACTCTCTTTTGTCCCTTTGCCTTTATACAAAGGAACAATACACGCTCTCTGCCAATCCCTAGGTACCTTACCCTCTTCCATACATTTATTAAATAATAGCACCAACCACTCCAAAATTATATCCCCACCTGCTTTTAACATTTCTATCTTTATCCCATCAATCCCAGCTGCCTTACCCCTTTCATTCTACCCACTGCCTCACGAACTTCCCTACACCCACAACTGGCTCTTCCACACTCCTACAAGATGTTATTCCTCCTTGCCCTACACACGAAATCACAGCTTCCCTGTCTTCATCAACATTTAACAAATCCTCAAAATATTCTCTCCATCTTCCCGATACCTCTAACTCTCCATTTAATAACTCTCTCTCCTATTTTTAACTGTCAAATCCATTTGTTCTCTAGGCTTCCTCAACTTATTAATCTCATTCCAAAACTTTTTCTTATTTTCAACAAAATTTGCTGATAACATCTCACCCACTCTCTCATCTGCTCTCTTTTACATTGCTTCACCACTCTTTTAACCTCTCTTTTTCTCTCCATATACTCTTCCCTCCTTGCATCACTTCTACTTTGTAAAACCTCTCATATGCTAACTTTTCTCCTTACTACTCTCTTTACATCATCATTCCACCAATCGCTCCTCTTCCCTCCGCACCCACTCGCCTGTAACCACAAACTTCTGCTGAACACTCTAACACTACATTTTTAAATCTACCCCATACATTTTCGACCCCATTGCCTACACTCTCACTAGCCCATCTATCCTCCAATAGTTGTTTATATCTTACCCTAACTGCCTCCTCTTTTAGTTTATAAACCTTCACCTCTCTTTTACTTACTGATTCTATTTTCCTTGTATCCCATCTACCTTTTACTCCCACTGTAGCTATAACTAAAAAGTGATCTGATATATCTGTAGCCCCTCTATAAACATGTACATCCTGAAGTCTACTCAACAGTCTTTTATCTACCAATACATAGTCCAACAAACTACTGTCATTACGCCCTACATCATATCTTGTATACTTATTTATCCTCTTTTTCTTAAAATATGTATTACCTATAACTAAACCCCTTTCTATACAAAGTTCAATCAAAGGGCTCCCATTATCATTTACACCTGGCACCCCAAACTTACCTACTACACCCTCTCTGCATGTTTCTCCCACTTTAGCATTTAGGTCCCCTACCACAATTCCCTCTCATTTGGTTCAAAAGTTCCTATACATTCGCTTAACATCTCCCAAAATCTCTCTCTCCTCTACACTCCTCTCTTCTCCAGGTGCATACACGCTTATTATGACCCACTTTTTCGCATCCGACCCTTATTTTAATCCACATAATCCTTAATTTACACATTTATATTCCCTTTTCCTTCCATAACTGATCCTTCAACATTATTGCTACCCTTCCTTAGCTCTAACTCTCTCAGATACTCCTGACTTAATCCCATTTATTTTCCCCACTGAAACTCGCCTACCCCTTCAGCTTTGTTTCGCTTAGGGCCAGGACATCCAACTTCTTTTCATTCATAACATCGGCAATCATCTCTTTCTTATCATCCGCACTACATCCACGCACATTCAGACAACCCAATTTTATAAAGTTTTTTCTTTTTCGTTTTTAGTAGATTTGTACAGGAGAAGGGGTTACTAGCCCATTGCTCCCGGCATCTTAGTCGCCTCATACGACACGCATGGCTTACGGAGGAAAGATTCTTTTCCACTTCCCCATGGACAATAGAGAAAATAAAAGAACAAGAGCTATTAAGAAAAAGAAGAAAACCTAGATGTGTGTATGTATATATATGCATGTGTATGCCAGTGTAGTGTGACCTAAAGTGTAAGTAGAAGTAGCTAGATATACCTGTTATCCAGCGTGTTTATGAGACAGAAAAAGACACCAGCAATCCTACCATCATGTAAAACAGTTTCAGGTTTCTGTTTCACAGTCACCTGGCAGGACGTAGTACCTCCCTGGGTGGTTGCTGTCTACCAACCTACTACCTACTGAACACTCTAACACTACATTTTTAAATGTACCCCATACATCTTCAACCTCATTTCCTATATTCTCACTAGCCCATTATTTTTCCCAATAGTTGTTTATATCTACACTAAATGCCTCTATTTTAGTTTATAAACCTTCATCTCTCTTTTGCTGATTTTATTCCTTTTGTATCCCATCTACCTTTTACTCTCGTTGTAGCTACAACTAAAAAATTATCTGATATATCTGTGGCCCCTCTATAAACGTGTCATTCTGAAGGCTACTCAACAGTATTTCATCTACCAATAGTAGTCCAACAAACTACTGTCATTATCATATGTTGTATTCTTATTAATACTTTTATTCTTAAAATATGTATTATTTATTATTAAACCTCTTTCTATACAAAGTTCAATCAAAACCCCCAATTATCATTTACACCTGGCACCTCAAACTTATTTAACACCTCTATAACCATTTCTCCACTTTACATTCAGGTCCCACCACATTACTCTTTCCTTGGTTCAAAACTTCTAAACCTCCTTATTCCAAAATCTCTCTCATATATATATATATATATATATATGAGAGAGATTTTGGGAGATGTTAAGGAGTGTTTAGGAAGTTTTGAACCAAGGGAAAGAGTAATTGTGGTGGGGACCTGAATGCTAAAGTGGGAGAAATGGTTATAGAGGTGTGGTATATATATATATATATATATGAGAGAGATTTTGGGAGATGTTAAGGGAGTGTTTAGGAAGTTTTGAACCAAGGGAAAGAGTAATTGTGGTGGGGACCTGAATGCTAAAGTGGGAGAAATGGTTATAGAGGTGTGGTAGGTAAGTTTGAGGTGCCAGGTGTAAATGATAATTGGGGGTTTTGATTGAACTTTGTATAGAAAGAGGTTTAATAATAGGTAATACATATTTTAAGAATAAAAGTATTAATAAGAATACAACATATGATAATGACAGTAGTTTGTTGGACTACGTATTGGTAGATGAAATACTGTTGAGTAGCCTTCAGAATGTACACGTTTATAGAGGGGCCACAGATATATCAGATAATTTTTTAGTTGTAGCTACAACGAGAGTAAAAGGTAGATGGGATACAAAAGGAATAAAATCAGCAAGAGAGAGATGAAGGTTTATAAACTAAAATAAGAGGCATTTAGTGTAAGATATAAACAACTATTGGAAGAATAATGGGCTAGTGAGAATATAGGAAATGAGGTTGAAGATGTATGGGGTACATTTAAAAATGTAGTGTTAGAGTGTTCAGCAGAAGTTTGTGGTTACAGGAAAGTGGGTGTGGGAGGGAAGAAGAGCGATTAGTGGAATGATGATGCAAAGTAGAGATGTATCGGATGTGAAAATTTAGATATCTGCGGATGCAGATGTGTATGAAGATGACTTAATTATTATGCGGATGCGGATGTAAGAAATTGTGTGGATGTTCTGCGGATTCTGATGCGGATGTATATGTGGATATCTGTTTACAGTAAAATGCGGATGCAGATGCGGATATCCGATTCATCACTAATGTAAAGATAGTAGAAGAGAAAAAGTTAGCATATGAGAAGTTTTTACAAAGTAGAAATGATACAAGGAAGGAGGAGTATATGGAGAGAAAAAGAGAAGTTAAGAGAGTGGTAAAGGAATATAAAAGGAGAGCAAATGAGAGAGTGGGTGAGATGCTATCAACAAATTTTGCCGAGAATAAGAAAAAGTTTTGGAGTGAGATTAATAAGTTGAGAAAGCCTTGGAAACACACTATACGCTGTTATACAGAGTGATATATTGGGTAAATGCGTATTGAAGCCCGGCTTGCGAGCTGCATCTTCCTGGCCTCAGGTTAACTGCCCTGACTCGACCCTGTCCAGCTTTACGGTGTGCCCTACACTTAGTGATGAAGTGAATGATGAAAGTGTTTCTTCTTTCTCGAGTCAGAGTGCCTGCACTCTGAAGCAGGGTTGCCAGATTGGCCATTTCATGGCCAAATTTTCGAAATTTGGCCATTTGTTGAACTCTGTGGCCATGAAAAATCAGTTTGGCCATTTATGCAAATGTGGCCACTAATTTCGCTATTTTTACAAATATTTCAAATCATATGCATTATTTACTTAGTTTAATATTGTTATCGCATTGTAAGGCTCACTGTTGGTACCCCTTTACGCGGCGTTTAGTTGACGGTGACGCCGCTTGATGCAAATTGACTGTTACTGAAAAATGTCTGTTCGATGACGTCATAATGAGCCTTTGGTAGATGGCTCATAGTTTGTTACTATGACTCCCTCAATAACACCAAGCATGCTTGAACTTCGTTCTGTACTTGTATAAAACAAGTACACAAAGCTCCCGCTCGCTATTGTTGCTGTAAACTTGATCCAGTTCTGTTGATAAATACCACCAAACACGTTGCAGCTTCGTTTTGTACTCGTATAAAACACGTACGCAACAGCCATACCGTCTTGGGTCCATGTCTGTTTTGCTTTAGTTACGGCGTAGACTTTGTGTTGCAAGTGTTGCACCGTTGAGTGGTATCAGATATTTGGTGATCTTTACCTGGAGTTTACCTGGAGAGAGTTCCAGGGGTCAACGCCCCTGCGGCCCGGTCTGTGACCAGGCCTTTGGTGATAGTTCTAACTCATAAGCTTCGATACTGGAACATTTTTGCATAAACTTGACCCACATTGTGACAAAATGCGATTAATATGTTCAATTTCGTAAGAATGGTGATTAAGTGATTTTAGTATAATTATTGAATATTTTTTTCAATATCGTTTATAAATTCGATCTTAATCTTGAAGAAGAAAACTTCAAACAAGATGGAATCCCTAAGGGAGCTTTAGAATTTTGGCAACCAGTATCCAAACACAATAATTTTAAAGAACTGTCGAATTATGCCCTAATATGCCTTATCGTGCCAGCAAGTAACGCAGTTCTTGAACCAACTTTTTCTTATGTAACATCTATCAAAACTAAACCCAGAAACAGGATGCAAATTAAACTGCTGAATTCAATTGAAAGAATCCGTTCATTCTTACGTGATGACAATGTCCTGCCAAAACTTTAAATGTGCTCCAGATATATTACAAGACCCTTTACGACTCGACTGCAGAAAAAGAACAAGATATTAAATATCTTTGGGAAGTGATGTCAATTTAACAGCTGCGTTTCACTGTAAGTATTTTAAGTTTAATTAAAAGTATTTTTGTTTATATGTAATCAAATATTTAAGCATAATTTATGCACACTTAATTGTTGGTATGTTAATTCACACAATTCAATCATTTCATATCTTTGGCCATATTTTTGGCCTAATACTTTTCCAAAGTGGCCATTTTTGGCTATATTTTCTTTAAATTTTGGCCATAAGCTGTTGTGTTCATCTGGCAACCCTGTTCTGAAGGAGGGCTGTTAATGTTGCAGTCTTATAACTGTAGTGTAAGTGCGCCTGTGGCAAGACAGTGATGGAGTGAATGATGATGAAAGTTTTTCTTTTTCTGGCCACCCTGCCTTGGTGGGAAACAGCCGATGTGTTATATATATATATATATATATATATATATATATATATATATATATATATATATATATATATATATATATATATATATAATATATGTATATGTCACAGTGACGCTTACCTCTGAAGGTCACCTCAGCCTACACGCTGGGCACTGCACAGTCAACATGTAGGTGCCAAGCGTTGAAAAGATATGATAATAAACACGGACTCATCTGCCAGGGGTTCAATCCCCGCCCGTTCCGTGGTTTGTTTACAGTCGTGTTATGGTGGTTTCGTATCATGAAAGACTCCGTACAGGGTAAATATGTGTTAATCCAAACGCATCCACAACGTTTCGATCCCAAAAGACACACGAGAGAGAGAGAGAGAGAGAGAGAGAGAGAGAGAGAGAGAGAGAGAGAGAGTTTTATTTAATATTTTCCACTGTATTTCCTATTATCATATGTAAGTTGTCTGACCATAAATTTCCGCTGGTGGCTTTGTGAGCTCAGTTGTACAAGCCGCGAGATTTACAACGCTCAGAAAAATGCACAATATATGCTCTTGTTTGCATAATGCCTGACGCTAGCTCCAACAGGTTTACTGATCAAGCAGCATATGCAACACTAGTGTATATAAAAGCACTTAGTAATTATGTACTGCGCTGCGTGCTTTGATCCAAAGTGTGCGTCAAAGTCTTCATTAGGAACAAATTGAAGCTAAGTCAGCAATGAGCGTAAACAAATAACTCTGTGTCAGTGTGACTTTGTAAATTTTCCAAGACTGACCGAAACGTCGTCGTAAGCTCCTCTCTAATATGTTCTGGTTATTTGTGTATTGTTCCAGTCACGGTATTGTCAGATTTTGTTCTTTAATGATCGTAATAAGACTAACAAACTCCTTGGATTTATATCAAGTAAAAGTGACAGAATTCCGAAGTCTATTCTACAGTTATATACTGTACATCATTAGTAAGGTCTTGTTTACATTATACAGCAGCGAGCTGGTCTCCATACTTAATAGATGTAAATACTTCTATTGAGAAGGATGATGAACTTATTCCCTCGTACAAAAAGTCTTTCTAATGAAAAAAAAATTGGTTATAACTATGGCCATATTTTTTTGAAGGGGTGGACCGGTAAGCCAGCGGAAGGCCTCAGTCAGATGACCAAATATTCTCACCCATTCTTCAGAGGGCAGGCACAGTACTTCCCATCTCCAGGACTCAAGGCTGCCTCATCGGTTTCCCTGAATCCCTTCATAAATGTTACTTTGCTTACACTCCAACAGCACGTTAAGTCATAAAAACCATTTGCTTCCACTCACTCCTATTTAATCCGCTCACACTCAATCATACATACGTACATACATACATACATACATACATACATACATACATACATACATACATACATACATACATACATACATACATACATACATACATACATACATATGAGAAAGAAATATCTCTCAGTGTATATTCTCTGAAAGATACATACTTCTCGGTGTATATTCGCTGTTGTGGTAAGAACTAGGTCCAAAAAATGAGGAATTTGTACTGGTGCTAAATCTCTCTGCTATAGGAAATTATATATTCTTATACAGAGAGAGAAAGAGAGAGAGAGAGAAAGAGAGAAAGAAGGATCTGATAATTCACACTGAGGCTTTTTGCTGAGAACTGTCTAGTACTATCTACTATTATCTAGGTATACGAGCCAAGGCTAGAGGAGCAGATGGCTCTCTCCCCACTTTCCGGCCACTACCAACATGAAAATAAGGAAAACATTACCATATAAAAATATACCGTTGCACATTGGTAGAAAATCCGGCATAGTACTGTATGGAAAACATTGGCAACCACGATCAGACCCTGATACAGGAGGACTGGTCTCAGACCGGGCCTCAGGGGCGCTGACCCCCGAAACAGTCTCCAGGTATACTACCGTTACTAAATTAGTACTGTTACTGTCTTAAACTACTTGTGTTAATCTACTGTCAGTACTACCCGGCTCCAGCTGGCCTACAAGCACCTTTTTTTTACGTCGCATCACAAGCTATTGTTGACATAACATAAACTGTGCCAGGCGTACTAGTGCCACACCTAGCGTCATTATGTGTTGGGATGCGATAAATCTGTGAAGCCAGAGATAACTCAAATGTTCAAGAAATGCCAAAGTATTTTATCCACGGTGCCATAGTACCAACCATTCAGGAAAAATACCCTGACTTTCTCTATTGTTTACCTGGAGTTTACCTGGAGAGGGTTTCGGGGGTGAACGCCCCCGCGGCTCGGTCTGCATAACTATTTTTTTTTAAATTTGAACCATACCTTGCTAAAATATAAGGTAATATAAATAATTCAAAATTACATATAAGATATACTGTAATATTTCTGTGAGTGAATTCACGTGTGCGTATATGTCATTACGATTGTAATCAGATATATACATGTAACTTAGGCTGATCTTTGGCTTTCGGTTATTAAATTGATATTCTCCAGAAAATCAATTTTCGTTTCACTAATAATACTTTCCATTTGTTTACCTAAAACTGTCGTTCAGCTGATAGGACAAAAGTTAAAGAAAATGGTACAAAATACCGACAAGGGAGAATAAAAAGGCACAATACCGTGAGTGGAACAATACGCAAATAACCAACACATTGGGAAGAGAAGCAGTGACGCAGTTTTGGTACAAGGAGAATTTATAAGTGTGACTTGTAAATAAGTAAGTTTATTCAGGTATACACAAATACAGTTACATAAATTATCATACATAGCAGCATATGTGTAGAGGACCCAGGATAACCCAAAAAAGTCACACAGAGTGACTTATTTCTATTGGGGTCCTTTAAGTAGTCCTTTAAGTAGTCCTTTAAGTAGTCCTTTAAGTAGTCCTTTAAGTAGTCCAAGTCAGACCGAAACGTCGTTATAATCTTCTCTCTCCTACATCTGGTGATTTATTAAAAATTACCATTATTGGGTAAGCGTTCTCGTATCAACATTCTTTTATAATTCTAACAGGTATTTAATTCGACCTTCTTGATTTATTTATAATCAGCTTCTCCAAGAATTTGTATTTTGTGTTGGCTGAGAATGTCGTCAATATCGTGTTGGTGTCAGGATCAGAAAACTTGTGTTGTGGTCTGGGGACTTTGGTGTTGTGCTTAATAAGGACGCGAAGGTTGTGTTGAGTATAAACGGCAAATTTCTGTTGCCGTTATCGCTAATTAAAAGCGCCTGCTGTTGTTGCTTTCAGCTTTATTCCCACTTCTGAAGTATTCCTTTTGGATTACTTTTATATTTGAGTGCAGTTCGTATCTCAAATTCCCGTCCAGCATATCTGATTTTTCTCATATTTTTTTTAACCTCTGTAACCGGAAGTCGTTAGAATGGTCTTCAGGGTGACCAGTCATTTTATATTAATTATTTTTCAATACGTTTTGGCCTATGGTCCCCACTAGTTGTCTCGTCACAGAGCCTTACTCTCTTTCATGTCTCTCGTATATAATAATAATAATAATTTTAATTTCTACAAGTATATGATAAGGCTTATA
>WNWK01001968.1:145000-222500 GCA_009830355.1 Cherax destructor
CACCATCATTCACACCAGACGATCCTGGCCCATGGCCGAGCTCCGAGAGTAGCTAAACTCTCGAAACTCTTCAAAGGTACTTCAAAGGTATGCTTACACTATAGTTATAAAACTGCAACATATATATGTCGTGCCGAATAGGTAAAATTGGTAAATTAGCAAGAACTCATTTAAAAATTAAGTCCTTTCTAAAATTTTCTCTTATACTTTTAAAGATATATATTTTTTTCATTTAGCCTAATCCAACTAAATATATTTTAGATAAGTTTATAATAATTTAATAATAAACAAACACAATAAAATATATTTTTTTCGTTAGGTTCAGAATATTTTTGCGAAATTATTGAACACACAAATTTGCGCTTGTCTTATATGACAAGAGCGTGCATGTGTGTGTGTGTGTGTACTCACCTAATTGTGGTTGCAGGGGTCGAGACTCAGCTCCTGGCCCCGCCTCTTCACTGATCGCTACTGGGTTCCCTCTCTCGCTGTTCCATGAGCTTTATCATACCTTGTCTTAAAGCTATGTATGGTTACTGCCTCCACTACATCACTTCCTAGACTATTCCACTTCCTGACAACTCTATGGCTGAAGAAATACTTCCTAACATCCCTTTGACTCATCTGAGTCTTCAACTTCCAATTGTGACCCCTTGTTTCTGTGTCCCCTCTCAGGAACATCCTGTCTCTATCTACATTGTCTATTCCACGCAGTATTTTGTATGTCATAATCATGTCTCCCCTAACCCTCCTGTCCTCCAGTGTTGTCAGGCCGATTTCCCTTAACCTTTCTTCGTAGGACATTCCCCTCAGCTCTGGAACTAACCTTGTTGCAAACCGTTGTACTTTCTCTAACTGTGTGTGTGTGTGTGTGTGTGTGTGTGTGTGTGTGTGTGTGTGGTGTGTGTGTGTGTGTTAGTTACCATTTTGTCCTAGGCACATGTCAATTAGACACTAGGCCTGTTGTATATATGTGTGTGTGTGTGTGTATGTAAGGAAACACTTCGAAATGTTTCTGCCCCACCGGGAATTGAACCCGGCCCCTCCGTGCGTGAAGCGAGAGCTTTACCTACTGTGTGTGTGTACTCACCTAATTGTACTCACCTAATTGTGGTTGCAGGGGTCGAGACTCAGCTCCTGGCCCCGCCTCTTCGCTGTCTGCTACTGGGTCTCTGCTCTCCCTGCTCCATGAGCTTTATCATACCTTGTCTTAAAACTATGTATGGTTCCTGCCTCCACTATATCTTTCTCTAGTCCATTCCACTTCCTGACTACTCTGTGGCTGAAGAAATGTTTCCTGACATCCCTTTGACTCATCTGAGTCTTCACCTTCCAGTTGTGTCCCCTTGTTTCTGTGTTCCCTCTCTGAAACAACCTGTCACTATCTACCTTGTCAATTCCCCGCAGTATTTTGTATGTCGTTATCATGTCTCCTCTGACCCTTCTTTCCTCCAGTGTTGTTAGTCCTATTTCCCTCAACCTTTCTTCATAAGACAGACCCCTGAGTTGTGGAACTAACCTTGTCGCAAACCTTTGCACTTTCTCTAGTTTCCTTACGTGCTTGACCAGGTGTGGGTTCCAGACTGGTGCTGCATATTCTAGTATGGGCCTGACGTACACGGTATACAGTGTCTTGAACGATTCCTTGTTAAGGTAACGGAACGCTAATCTAAGGTTTGCCAGACGCCCATATGCTGCCGCAGTTATCTGGTTGATGTGTGCCTCCGGAGACGTGCTAGGCGTTATACTCACTCCAAGGTCTTTCTCCTTTGCCGAGGTTTGTAGCCTTTGTCCGCCTAGCTTGTACTCTGTCAGCGGTCTTCTTTGCCCTTCTCCGATCCTCATGACTTTGCATTTGGAGGGATTGTGTGTGTGTGTGTGTGTGTGTGTGTTTGTGTGTGTGTGTGTGTGTGTGTGTGTGTGTGTGTGTGTGTGTGTGTTGTGTGTGTGTGTGTGTGTGTGTGTGTGTGTGTGTGTGTGTGTGTGTGTGTGTGTGTGTGTGTGTGTGTGTGTGTGTGTGTGTGTGTGTGTGTGTGTGTGTGAAAATATATAGAAAAAATTGATTTGCAATAGATTGGAAGATTTCTAAAATATATGTTCATGTATCGTCACTAAATCTAATACTTTGAGTAGCTTAATAGTAAAATAGATAAACGAGTGGAAATAGGCGTGTGTGAATAAGGCCTACCTAGCATGGGCAGGTAGGTCTACGTGTGTATTGTGACGTTCTTATGTGTGGGAATTCGGGTTTTCTTGTATCTTTCTTGTTTTAATGTATTTTGTTTTACAGCTTGAATTTTTATGATTTTATATCACTATTAGTTGAAAGGCAGGTGTGGGTAGCGATTGTGGGAGGAGGTGATTGTGGGAGGTTGCGGCGATGGTGGGAGGTAGTGACTGTGGGAGGTTGCGGCGATGGTGGGTGGTAGTGAATGGGGGAGGTGGCTATTGTGAGCTGAGGTAATGATTGCGGGTGGTGTCTATTGTGGGCGGAGGTAGTGACTGTGGGAGGTGTCTATTGTGGGCTGAGGTAATGATTGTGGGTGGTGTCTATTGTGGGCGGAGGTAGTGATTGTGGGCGGTGTCTATTGTGGGCAGAGGTAATGACTGTGGGAGGTGGCTATTGTGGGCCTAGGTAGTGATTGTAAGAAGTGGTAATTGTGGGAGGTTCCGGCTATTGTTGGAGGTGGTGACTGGGGGTAGTGGTGATTGTGGGAAATGGTAATGATTGTGAAGGTGATGACTGTGGGAGGTGGTGGTGATTGTGGGAGGTGGTGACTGTGTCATGTGGTTGTGGGAGATGGTGATTGTGTTAGGTGGTGATTGTGGGAAGATGTGGGGTTTCAGGATAGGTGCAGGGGAAGAATGAAAGCCTTGTCTGTACCCGGTTTTGAGGGTTCCTCTGCCCTCAGAGAGGAACCTGAGACCAAGCTTCCCTCTTGATTGGCTGTTCAACCAGCCTGTTGCTGTTAGTCACTCACTGCTTCAAATAGAAATCACAGTTCAGATGACTCTCCGAGCGACAACATTCTCACCCCCTACTTTCAGAGTACAGGAACTGTACCTTCCACCTCCAGGACTGTAACATCCTCACCCCTTTTTTCAGGGTACAAGAACTGTACTTCCCACCTCCAGAACTGTAACATCCTCACCCCTTTTTTCAGGGTACAAGAACTGTACTTCCCACCTCCAGGACTGTAACATCCTCACCCCTTTTTTCAGGGTACAAGAACTGTACTTCCCACCTCCAGGACTCAAGTCCGGTTTTCCCGACTCCCTTCATAAAAACCTGGTTGACCTGGCAGAGAATTGCAAATTCCAAGCGACTGAAGGTAATTTTTCTCCCAGAAAACAGCTCTGGGGAAGGCTTCCTGAGTGAAGAGTGCGGGGGGCAGGTGGATACACCTCGCCAAGCAGTAAATAAGCCGGATAAATCCCTCGTTAATTAACGAGGTAGCTGGCTGCTTTGAACGATACTGCCGGCGCTGCACAGAAGGCATTCCCTCCCGCCCTATCCCCATCACACATTCCTGTAGCAGGAAGCTCTGAAGGATGCTGACGGTGTTTCTCTCCTGCGAACTATTACAGATTCCTGTAGCAGGTATATCTGATCTCTGATTCAAGGGTGCGGGAAAAAGAAACTCTCTGAGAGCAAAACATCGTTAGCACTCTTGATCAACGACTCCAACACAGAGGAAAAGGACGAGTCTCTGCAATGGCGTCCACCTTAACGTTACAAAGGCTTCTGTGCAGTAAATAATTTAACAGTTCCCTTAGAGGAAAATCTTTGCTTTCTCTGATTCCCAAAACAACGACTCGACAGAGGATGAAATTCTCTCTCTCTCTCTCTCTCTCTCTCTCTCTCTCTCTCTCTCTCTCTCTCTCTCTCTCTCTCTCTCTCTCTCTCTCTCTCTCTCTCTCTCTCTCTCTCTCTCTCTCTGTCTCTCTCTCTCGTTCTCTGACAAGTTGAGAGCTAAGACACATGTACAACAGTTAGATATCTTTATTCTGAAATGATTCGCCTAATACCTGGAGTACACCTGGAGGGTGTTCCGGGGGTCAACGCCCCCGCGGCCCGGTCTACGACCAGGCCTCGTGGTGGATCAAGGCCTGATCAACCAGGCTGTTACTGCTGGTCACACGCAAACCGACGGACGAACCACAGCCTGGCTGGTCAGGTCAGGCTTCTTCAGTTGAATACAGAGGAGGCAGCAGAATCAATAGAGATAGATAGATCCTAGACAAAACTCACGATAACATCGTTAAACCACACAGAGTTAGACATTTATGACGTCCTATAGACATTAGTAAAGATAACAAACATCTTGTAGAACAAGCTTTTATTGATGCAACGTCTCGCTCGTCTCGCTCATGTCTTTATAAAGCTCTACATAGAAAAACTTTACTAACAAAAGCTTATTGCACGGCGTATTTTCTTCACTGGGTTACCAGGATTCAAGGGAAGACAATAATATTTTCATCCTGATTTTTGCAATATATTTTGTTGCACTCAAAAATCATTTGTCACTACGAGTCCCCTAGCTAATATTAACATTTATGTTAGGTTTAACATGAGGTTGTGGAGTTTCAGTGTTAATTTCTACCTGCCTTACATAGGCCAGTAGACCTACTGTAGTGATGCTATATTCTTGTCATAGATTATTGTTTACGTACGTCAATTAGCTGATTTCCTATTCGAATTATCAATGTTTATTTAATAAATTTTGTGAATGGATGTTTACAAACGTTTGTGTTACTAAAATGTTTAGTTGAAGTCATTCCCTCTTTACAGAAGTCATGGTTTTCTCAAATCACGTCAATAACACTGAGCGGTGTTATTGACTCAACAATACTCGCACGACTGTAAACAAATCACGGTACTGTTGGGGTTAGAACCCATGGCGAGTGGCTTATGACTCACTTGCCATGGGTTGAAACCTCACCCGTTCCGTGATTTGTTTACAGTCGTGCTGGTATTGTTTGACGAGTCAATAACACCGCTCAGTGTTAGGGTGGCGTGAAGCAATGTTTATTAGAACACTGAACAATGTTTATTAGAACACTGAGCAATGTTTATTAGAACACTGAGCAATGTTTATTAGAACACTGAGCAATGTTTATTAGAACACTGAGCAATGTTTATTAGAACACTGAGCAATGTTTATTAGAACACTGAGCAATGTTTATTAGAACACTGAGCAATGTTTATTAGAACACTGAGCAATGTTTATTAGAACACTGAGCAATGTTTATTAGAACACTGAGCAATGTTTATTAGAACACTGAGCAATGTTTATTAGAACACTGAGCAATGTTTTAGAATACTGAGCAATGTTTATTCCTACTGAACGTTTTCTTGGACCCACTGCTCAGTGTTGAACCCTAGTAATGTTTAATTGGAACTTCTGAGTGGTCCTGTAATATCAATGTTTACATGGGCCCACTGCTTATGATTCCTCGAAACTGCTCAATGTTTATGTTATCTGTTATCTATTAGTTATCTGTTATGGTCCTGGGGATTATCCTCCCCAGGGCAAGGTCTCAGACCAGGCCTCCTATGTTGAAAAGGAAATACTACAGAAATAAGAACTACTAAGACGCACATATTTAAGTTTAAAAATATGTGTTTACCTGGAGTGTTTACCTGGAGAGAGTTCCGGGGGTCAACGCCCCCGAGTTCAAAATAGAGTTTGTCATTTTTACTTGTCAACGCAGGTGTTTATGAGACACCTGACTGGAAAAACAAATGTGATCTTGAGACAGTAAGATCAGCAATCATGCCAAATTTAAATAGAAAAAAACACCTGTTAAAAATATGTGCATGCTGAGTTTAAAATTAAGTTTGGCAGTTTTACTTGTCAACGCAGGTGTTTATGAGACTCCTGATTTTAAAAAACACCTGTGATCTTGAGACAGAGAGAGATTAAGATCAGCAATCATGCCAAATTTAAATAGGAAAAACACCTGTTAGCTCAGGTGTTTACGAGACAAAGAAAATCAGTAGTGCTGCCCTATTTAAATCGGAAAAACACATGTAATTTTACGTGTTTATGAGACAGACAGAAAGATCAGCAGTCATGTCAGATTTAAATCGGAGAAACACTTGTCATCTTACGAGATTAACAGTCATGTCAGATTTAAACGGGAACAACAGCGTGATGTTGTTTCTGTTGGGATTACAGTTTCTTGCAATGTTGAAAATTATATTAACAAGAGATGTTGATAACGGAAGCTGTGGTAGAGGTTAAATTAACTAAAAGATGTCACTTAATATGACGTTATTTTAACAGGACGTTAGATTAACAGGGAGTTAGGTTAACAGGACGTTAGATTAACAGGTAGTTATTTTAACAGGGCGTTATTTAAATAAAGCGTTATTTTAACAGGGCTTTAAATTAAAAGGGCGTTATTTAAACAGGGCGTTATTTTAACAGAACGTTATTTTAACAGTTATTTACCATAGTGTTGTAAATTAACAAAAATATTTAACAGCGTCATTTGCCTTAAGTATATTTAAACTGTTTTTTACAGTGGTATTATTTACCACAGTGTTATTCCACACAGTGTTATTTCACACTGTGTTATTTCACACTGTGTTATTCCACACTGTTATTCCACACAGTGTTATTTCACACTGTGTTATTCCACACAGTGTTATTCCACACAGTGTTATTTCACACTGTGTTATTTCACACTGTGTTATTTCACACTGTGTTATTCCACACTGTGTTATTTCACACTGTGTTATTTCACACAGTGTTATTCCACACTGTGTTATTTCACACTGTGTTATTCCACACTGTGTTATTTCACACTGTGTTATTTCACACTGTGTTATTCCACACAGTGTTATTCAACACAGTGTTATTCCACACAATGTTATTTCACACTGTGTTATTTCACACTGTGTTATTCCACACTATGTTATTCCACACTGTGTTATTTCACACTGTGTTATTCCACACAGTGTTTTTCCACACAGTGTTATTTCACACTGTGTTATTCCACACAGTGTTATTCCACACAGTGTTATTCCACACAGTGTTATTTCACACTGTGTTATTTCACACTGTGTTATTTCACACTGTGTTATCCACACTGTGTTATTCCACACTGTGTTATTCCACAATGTGTTATTCCACACTGTGTTATTCCACACTGTGTTATTCCACACTGTTGCCACAGGTGAAACATCTTCAATAACACTGTTGCCATACACAGGTGAAACACCTTCACTAACACTGTTGCCATACACAGGTGAAACACCTTCACTAACACCGTTGCCATACACAGGTGAAACACCTTCACTAACACCGTTGCCATACACAGGTGAAACACCTTCACTAACACCGTTGCCATACACAGGTGAAACACCTTCACTAACACCGTTGCCATACACAGGTGAAACACCTTCACTAACACCGTTGTCATACACAGGTGAAACACCTTCACTAACACCGTTGCCATACACAGGTGAAACACCTTCACTAACACCGTTGTCATACACAGGTGAGACACCTTCACTAACACTGTTGCCATACACAAAGACGTAACCCTCATAAGCAATGTTGCCATGAACAGATCACCAAGCTACCCAAAACAAAAAAACTGTTACCATGTGTTCTGGTAGTCCAGCATCTTGGTAGACCACCAGGGCACACCCACTCTCGATACCCCTCACAGGTACATCACAGTAATGAATTATACCTAAATTTTGCAGTCTCCTTTCTCAATAAAAATATTATTTTTTTTGAAAAATGCTTTTAAAATTCTGGATTCGAGTCCTGAAAAAATTACAACGATGCTCATCACATTCATCATTTAATATTCAGCATTTATTGACTAGAGTCCTGCGTGATGACAAAATACTCACCTCATTTGCATATTTCTGATAAGCTTCCAAAAATAATTTTTTTCACAAACATTACACAATTGGGATTTTATGTTTTTTCGTCTGATTGTTATATATATATATATATATATATATATATATATATATATATATATATATATATATATATATATATATATATATATATATATTATATGTCGTGCCGAATAATTAAAACTGGTCAATTAGCAAGAACTCATTTAAAATTAAGTCCTTTCTAAAATTTTCTCTTATACGTTTAAATATATATTTTTTCATTTATGTTAATGTAAAAATTAAAAATTTTGTACCAAAGAACCTTAGAAAACTTACCTAACCTTATTATAACAACCGCAATTTAGTCTAATCCAACTAAATATATTTTATTTCTATTAGTGTGGAATAACACAGTCTGGAATAACACTGTGTGGAATAAATTTACAATAATTTAATAATAAACAAACACAATAAAATATATTTTTTTCATTAGGTTCAGAATGATTTTTGCGAAATTATTGCATACACAAATTTTCGCTTGCCTTATTCAGCAAGAAGAGCATTGCTATTTACGCCAAAATCGCAAGTTTTACCTGTTCGGTAAGACACACACACACACACACACACTGGAGGAAAGAAGGGTCAGAGGAGACATGATAACGACATACAAAATACTGCGGGGAATCGACAAGGTAGACAGTGACAGGATGTTCCAGAGAGGGAACACAGAAGTCAACGGGATGTTAGGAAGCATTTCTTCAGCCATAGAGTAGTCAGGAAGTGGAATAGTCTAGAGAAAGATATAGTGGAGGCAGGAACCATACATAGTTTTAAGACAAGGTATGATAAAGCTCATGGAGCAGGGAGAGCAGAGACCCAGTAGCGGACAGCGAAGAGGCGGGGCCAGGAGCTGAGTCTCGACCCCTGCAACCACAATTAGGTGAGTACACCCAAGGGTAACAGGAATAATGAAAAGCCAGGATGAGCCCGTGGTTCACCCAAAGGTGCAGGGAGGCCAAAGCCAAGTGTGCCAGGGAATGGAAGAAGTATAGAAGGCAAAGGACCCCGGAGAATAAAGAGAGCAGTCGTAGAGCCAGAAATGAATATGCACAGGTAAGAAGGGAGGTCCAACGGCAATATGAAAATGACATAGAAGCGAAAGCCAAATCCGACCCAAAGCTGTTGTACAGCCACATCAGGAAGAAAACAACAGTCAAGGACCAGGTGATCAGGCTAAGGAAGGAAGAAAGGAGGAGAGATCACAAGAACGACCGCGGTGTGAGGAACTCAACATGAGATTCAAAGAAGTGTTCACCGAGGAGACAGAAGGGACTCCAGAAAGACGGAGAGGTGGGGGTACACCACCAAGTGTTGGACATAATACATACAACCGAGGAAGAAGTGAAGAGGCTGCTAAGCGAGCTAGATACCTCAAAGGCGATGGGGCCGGATAACATCTCTCCATGGGTTCCTGAGAGAAGGACCAGAAGCGCTATGTGTACCACTAATAACAATATTCAACACATCTATCGAAACAGGGAGATTGCCTGAAGTATGGAAGACATGAAGCACTAAACTACAGACCAGTGTCACTGACATGTATAGTATGCAAGGTCATGGAGAAGATTATCAGAAGAGTGGTGGAACACCTAGAAAGGAATGAGCTTATCAACGACGGCCAACACGGTTTCAGGGACGGGAAATCCTGTCACAAACCTACTGGAGTTCTATGACAAGGTGACAGCAGTAAGACAAGAGAGAGAGGGGTGGGTAGATTGCATTTTATTGGACTGTAAGAAGGCGTTTGACACAGTTCCACACAAGAGATTAATGCAAAAGTTGGAGGACCAGACAGGGATAACAGAAAAGGTACTCCAGTGGATCAGGGAATACCTGTCAGGAAGACAGCAGCGAGTCATAGTATGTGGCGAGGTGTCAGAGTAGGCGCATTGTGACTAGTGGGGTTCCACAGGGGTCAGTCCTAGGACCGGTGCTGTTTCTGGTATTTGTGAACGACATGACGGAAGGAATAGACTCCGAAGTGTCCCTGTTTGCAGATGATGTGAAGTTGATGAGAAGAATTCAATCGGAAGAGGAACCAGGCAGAACTACAAAGGGACGTGGACAGGCTGCAAGCCTGGTCCAGCAATTGGCTCCTGGAGTTCAACCCCAACAAGTGCAAAGTCATGAAGATTGGGGAAGGGCAAAAAAGACCGCAGACGGAGTACAGTCTAGGGGGACAGAGGCTACAAACCTCACTCAAGGAAAAAGATCTTGGGGTGAGTATAACACCAGGAACATCTCCTGAGGCGCACATCAACCAAATAACTGCTGCAGCATATGGGCGCCTAGCTAACCTAAGAACAGCATTCCGACATCTTAATAAAGAATCGTTCAGGACCCTGTACACTGTGTACGTTAGGCCCATACTGGAGTATGCAGCACCAGTTTGGAACCCACATCTAGCCAAGCACGTAAAGAAGTTAGAGAAAGGGCAAAGGTTTGCAACAAGACTAGTCCCGGAGAGGTTAAGGGAAATCGCCCTGACGACACTGGAGGACAGGAGAGATAGATGGGACATGATAACGACATATAAGATACTGAGAGGAATAGACAAGGTGGACAGAGACAGAATGTTCCAGAGATGGGACACAGCAACAAGGGGACACAGTTGGAAGTTGAAGACTCAAATGAATCACAGGGATGTTAGGAAGTATTTCTTCAGTCATGGAGTGGTCGGGAAGTGGAATAGTTTGGTAAGCGATGTAGTACAGGCAGGTTCCATACATAGCTTTAAGGAGAGATATGATAAAGCTCATGGAGCAGGGAGCGTGACCCAGTAGTGGCCAGTGAAGAGGCGGGGCCAGGAGCTATGACTTGACCCCTGCAACCACAACAAGGTGAGTACAACAAGGTGAATACACACACACACACAACACACTTCACACACAAAACAGGCCTAGTGTCTATCAATAAGTGCCTTTGACAACTAGTAACCACTGCTACTACTACTACACTACACACAGACACACACACACACACACACACACACACACACACACACACACACACACACACACACACACACACACACAACTATAAACACTACTGAGATGGAGTATTTAACTGTAAAGTGCCTAGAGGCCAAGGAAAGATTCATACCAACAAACAAGACCAACAGTAAGAATACAGTGCCCATGGTTCACCCAGAGGCACAGAGAGATAAAAGCTGTAAGTGCAAGTACCTAGAAAAACTACATAAAGTACAGAGGAAAATAGAAGCGAGAGCATAATAGCCAGAATCGCCTGAGTGACCGTCTGAGGATGATGTAGCATCGAAAGGTAAACATGACCAACGTTGCTATACAGTCGCGTCATATTACTTGATCTATCAGTGATAGATGAAGTAATATGACTGAAGAGAGAGGTAGGGGAGCTCACAGGAGCTGAATAAAAGCTTCAAGGAGGTATCCTAGGAGGACAAAGTCATCACCACGCAATGAGTACGACGACTCACCGACGAACACTGAACAGAGTACTCACAACAGTAGAGGAGACGAAAGTATTGAGTGATCTTTATACGTCGGTATTGATGGAACCAGATTATGTCTCTCCTTGGCTTCTGTAAGAGGTTGATATAGCTTTTTCTGACAGTAAGTGCTTCACAGTATGTGCTTCACAGCATGTGCTTCACAGTATGTGCTTCACAGCATGTGCTTCACAGCATGTGCTTCACAGCATGTGCTTCACAGCATGTGCTTCACAGCATGTGCTTCACAGCATGTGCTTCACAGCATGTGCTTCACAGCAAGTGCTTCACAGCATGTGCCTCATAGCATGTGCTTCACAGCATGTGCTTCACAGCATGTGCTTCACAGCATGTGCTTCACAGCATGTGCTTCACAGCATGTGCTTCACAGCATGTGCCTCACAGCAAGTGCTTCACAGCATGTGCCTCATAGCATGTGCTTCACAGCATGTGCTTCACAGCATGTGCCTCACAGCATGTGCTTCACAGCATGTGCTTCACAGCAAGTGCCTCACAGCATGTGCTTCACAGCATGTGCCTCACAGCATGTGCTTCACAGCATGTGCCTCACAGCATGTGCTTCACAGCATGTGCTTCACAGCAAGTGCCTCACAGCATGTGCTTCACAGCATGTGCTTCACAGCAAGTTCCTCACAGCATGTGCTTCACAGCATGTGCTTCACAGTAAGTGCTTCACAGCATGTGCTTCACAGCAAGTGCTTCACAGCAAGTGCTTCACAGCATGTGCTTCACAGTAAGTGCTTCACAGCATGTGCTTCACAGCAAGTGCTTCACAGCAAGTGCTTCACAGCAAGTGCTTCACAGCAAGTGCTTCACAGCAAGTGCTTCACAGTAAGTGCTTCACAGCAAGTGCTTCACAGCAAGTGCTTCACAGCAAGTGCTTCACAGCATGTGCTTCACAGCATGTGCTTCACAGCAAGTGCTTCACAGCAAGTGCTTCACAGCAAGTGCTTCACAGCATGTGCTTCACAGCAAGTGCTTCACAGCAAGTGCTTCACAGCATGTGCTTCACAGCATGTGCTTCACAGCCCAGCGCCAGTCGTCACCAGTCCAACACATCTTAAAATGGACTGAAGCCTCGGGGGCGAAACGTTTCCTTTCATAAATGTCCTGAACTGTGCACAAGTGACATTTTCCACAGTGTGTCGGTATCACCAGACCATTTACAAACATGTGCAAGTTATTTATCAATATATGACTAATTGTTGCAGTGTGTGAGTCATTTCTCTGAACATGTGCTGCACAAAATTAATCATTATTTTTAAAGGGAGTAGCCCGGTAAGCCAGCGGAAGGCCTTGGTCAAATGACCAAAAGCTCCAGCTGTGGGTTATCATATGACTAAGACCCGCGTCAGGAAACACTTGTTGTTTCCTGACAAACCTTATCCCTACATGTGCTGAACATGTCTCAAGACTGATGGACTAAACGCATAACCTCCAGGCTAAACGACTGATTACCTCAACTCCTACTCTTGCACTGTTATTCTCTGTACTGGACTGAAGAAGCCACTGGCTAGCGAAATGTTTCCTGAATAGCCCCAGAGCTATTATGGCTCTGTTATAGAAGGACACTTGGTGTAGAACAGGCACTTTCTCTCCACAAATGTCTATTATGCTTGTCTATCTTACAAAGACCCCAATGAAAATAAGTCAATTTATTTGATTTTTTGGGTTATCCTGGGTAATCTAAACTATATATGATAATTGTACTTATGTGTATCTGTACCTAAATAAATTTACTAAGTGTCTATCATACTTTTGATTATTATTTAGAGTTCTTCATTAGCAAGAAAGCACCTTTACTTAGCTGCTACTCTTGCTGACTTTGTATTTGACTGAAGAAGCCGACTGTGTAGGCGAAACGTTTCAACAATAAATTCCCCAACTGTTGCACATATGTCTTACTCATCAGGAAAGCACTTTCCATAATGGAAGAAATTTCCAAAGCCAGACGTAGCCAGAACGATTCCACCTCTTACGAAGCTTCCATTTTTCCCTATTTCCTTTCTATTTTAACCCCCTGTGGCATCCCCAGACGCACATCTCCCGTGGCTCATACTACGTCAGTTGGCTGGAGAACATGGGCATCACCTCTGGAACAGAAGCCTTCCCCTCCTAGCACACGCACACGGTCCAGAAGCTCCACAAAGGGACTGTTTCCAGCAGCTGGAGGATTGTTCGTGTCATGTTAAATCAGTCAAGCATTGCCCTGGAGGACATCGTTGTTCTGGTGGCTTCAGATGTGGGTTACATCTTCTAATTGAATTCTTCTCTTGTTCAGGTGCTTGTCTTGGCTGTTGCCCTGTCTGCCTGCCTGTCTGCTAGTCTCTGCCTGCTTATGTCTGCTTCCCTGTCTGCTACCTTGCCTAGCTGCTTACTTGTCTACCTGCCTGCTTGCCTGTCTGCCTCTTTACCTGTCTGCCTCCTGGCCTACCTGCCTGGTTACCTGTCGATCTATGTTTGCTCGTCTCGTCTGTATCTGTTTGCTTCTCTCTCTAGCTGTCTGCCTCCCTGTACGTCTGCCTATCTGTCTGCTTCCCTGCCTTGCTGTTTACCTGTCTATCTGCTTTCCAGCCTGCCTGCCTACCTATTTGTCTGCCTGATTGCTTGACGGTCTACATGCCTGCATCTCTGTCTGTGTCTTCGTGTCAACTGTCAGCCTGTGTTCACCTCTCTCTACTTACCCACATGTCTATCTGTCTACGAGTCACAACGCTTCACATACGGATAGACTTAAATCGTGGAGGAAAATGGAATAGAGAGAAAGGGAGGGGATAGGATAGGGAGAAAAAGATAATTAGAACGAGGAAAATTGGATAAAAAGGATGAGAGGAAGAGATTAGGAAAAAAAAAGAGAATTTTTAAACAAAACTGAATACATCGGCTGTGTGCTGCTGGTATAGTGCGGATAGAGGAAGGGGAATAGAGAGAATTAGGGATACCTGGAAGGAGCTAGGAAAGCTGAACCACACCAGGGATAGGATGAAAGGTATATCTATCTTTCTCTCTCTCTCTCTCTCTCTCTCTCTCTCTCTCTATTTATATATATATATATATATATATATATATATATATATATATATATATATATATATATATATATATATATATATATATATATATATATATATATATATTTCAACAAGTCGGCCGTCTCCCACCGAGGCAGGGTGACCCAAAAAGAAAGAAAATCCCCAAAAGAAAATACTTTCATCATCATTCAACACTTTCACCACACTCATACATAATCACTGTCTTTGCAGAGGAGCTCAGATACGACAGCTGAGAATAGTCCCTCCCAGCTGTCACTAACCCAGACCCCTCCTTTAAAGTGCAGGCATTGTACTTCCCATTTCCAGGACTCAAGTCCAACTAAATCAATTAACTGGTTTCCCTGAATCCCTTCACAAAATGTTACCCTGCTCACACTCCAACAGATCGTCATGTCCCAAAACCATTCGTCTCCATTCACTCCTATCTAACACGCTCACACATACTTGCTGGAAGTCCAAGCCCTCGCCCACAAAACCTCCTTTACCCTCCTCCAACCTTTTCTAGGACGACCCCTACCCCGCCTTCCTTCCCCTACAGATTTATACGCTCTCCAAGTCATTCTACTTTGATCCATTCTCTCTAAATGACCAAACCACCTCAACAACCCCTCTTCAGCCCACTGACAAATACTTTTAGTAACTCCACACCTTCTCCTAATTTCCACATTCCGAATTTTCTGCATAATATTTACACCACACATTGCCCTTAGACAGGACATCTCCACTGCCTCCAGCCTCCTCCTCGCTGCAGCATTTGCAACACATGCTTCACACCCATATAAGAGTGTTGGTACCACTATACTTTCGTACATTCCCTTCTTTGCCTCCATGGATAACGTTTTTTGTCTCCACAGATACCTCAACGCACCACTCACCTTTTTCCTTCATAAATTATATGGTTAACCTCATCCTTCATAAACCCATCCGCTGACACGTCAACTCCCAAATATCTGAAAACATTTACTTCTTCCATAATCCCTCTCTCCAATGTGATATCCAATTTTTCTTTATTTAAATCGTTTGATACCCTCATCACCTTACTCTTATCTATGTTCACTTTCAACTTTCTACCTTTACACACTCTCCCAAACTCGTCCACTAACCTCTGCAACTTTTCTTTAGAATCTCCCATAAGGACAGTATCATCAGCAAAAAGTAACTGTGTCAACTCCCATTTTGCATTTAAGTCCCCATAATTTAATTCCACCCCTCTCCCCAACACCCTAGAATCAAGAGTAAGAGGGATAAGAGGATCGCAGATAAATAGGGAGGCTTTAGGAAGGGAAGAGGTGTGTGTAGACCAGGTGTTTACAGTGAAGCATATGCGTGAACCCAAGATATCCAAGTGTTGCATGTGTCTAATTTATCAACTTGTCGGTTCTCTGAACCATTCATCTACACGTGAACAGTATTTAGATAAGGGTAAAGAGGTATTTGTTGCATTCATGGACTTGGAAAAGGCCTATGGTAGGGTGGATAGGAAAGCAATGTGGCAGATGTTGCAAGTGTTTAAAATAGATGGTAGGTTACTGAAAGCAGATAAGTTTTTTTACGTTGATGGTGAGGCTCAGGTTAGAGTGTTTAGGAGAGAGGGAGATTATTTCCCAGTAAAAGTAGGCCTTGTTGATGAATGGTTCAGAGAACCGACAAGTTATAAATTAGACACATATGCAACACTTGGGTATAAAGATACCCAAGTGTTGCATATGTGTCTAATTTATAAAAGTAGGCCTTACACAAGGGTGTGTGATGTCACCATGGTTGTTCAATATATTTATAGATGGGGTTGTAAGAGAAGTGAATGCTCGGGTGTTGGCAAGAGGTGTGGGGTTAAAAGATAAAGAATCTAACACAAAGTGGGAGTTGTCAAAGTTGCTTTATGCTGATGACACTGTGCTTTTGGGAGATTCTGAAGAGAAGTTGAAAAGGTTGGTGGATGAATTTAGGAGGGTATGTAAAAGAAGGAAATTAAAAGTGAATATAGAAAAGAGCAAGGTGATAAGGATAACAAATTTAGGTAATGAAAGATTGGATATCAGACTGAAGGGAGAGAGTATGGAGGCAGTGAATGTATTCAGATATTTGGGAGTGGACGTGTCAGCAGATGGGTCTATGAAAGATGAGGTGAATCATAGAATTGATGAGGGGAAAAAGATGAGTGGTGCACTGAGGAGTCTTTGGAGACAAAGACCGTCATCTTTTGAAGCAAAGAGGGCAATGTATGAGAGTATAGTGGTACCAATGCTCTTATACGGGTGTGAAGCATGGGTGGTGAATGTTGCAACAATGTGTGGTGTGAACATTATGCAAAGAATCCGTAGCTTGGAGATTAAAAGATGTGGAGTTGCTAAAAGTATTATCCTGAGGTCTGAGGAGGGATTGTTGAGACAGTTCGGATATTTAGAGAGGAACACACTAGAATGACTTGGAGGGCGTATAAATCTGTAGTGGAAGGAAGGAGTAAGGGTGATTCTAGGAAAGGTTGAGGAGAAGGGATAAAGGAGGTTTTGTGCGCGAGGGGCTTGGACTTCCGGCAAGCATGCGAGAGCGTGTTAGATAGAAGCGAATGGAGACAAGTGGTTTTTAGGACTTGACGTGCTGTTGGAGTGTGAGCAAAGTTACATTTATGAAGGGATTTAATGAAACCGGTTAGCCGAACTTGATTCCTTGAGGTGGGAAGTACAGTGCCTGCACTCTGAAGGTGGGAAGTACAGTGCCTGCATTCTGAAGATGGGAAGTACAGTGCCTGCTCTCTGAAGGTGGGAAGTACAGTGCCTGCACTCTGAAGATGGGAAGTACAGTGCCTGCACTCTGAAAGTGGGAAGTACAGTGCCTGCACTCTGAAGGTGGGAAGTACAGTGCCTGCACTCTGAAGATGGGAAGTACAGTGCCTGCACTCTGAAGGTGGGAAGTACAGTGCCTGCACTCTGAAGGTGGGAAGTACAGTGCCTGCACTCTGAAGGTGGGAAGTACAGTGCCTGCACTCTGAAGGTGGGAAGTACAGTGCCTGCACTCTGAAGGTGGGAAGTACAGTCCCTGCACTCTGAAGATGGGAAGTACAGTGCCTGCACTCTGAAGGTGGGAAGCAGTGCCTGCACTCTGAAGGTGGGAAGTACAGTGCCTGCATTCTGAAGGTGGGAAGTACAGTGCCTGCATTCTGAAGGTGGGAAGTACAGTGCCTGCATTCTGAAGGTGGGAAGTACAGTGCCTGCACTCTGAAGGACAGGTGGATATATGTTGCAGTTTTTTTTTAACTGTAGTGTAGACACACTTCTGGCTAGACAGTGATGGAGTGAGTGATGATGAAAGTGTTTCTTTTTTTCCGGGTCACCCTGCCTTGGTGGGAAGGGGCCCATGTATATATATATATATATATATATATATATATATATATATATATATATATATATATATATATATATATATATATATATATATATATATATATATTCTAGGTATTAGGTTGATAGACAGCAACCGCCCAGGGAGGTACTACCGTCCTGGCAAGTGAGTGTAAAGCGAAAGCCTGTAATTGTTTTACATGATGGTAGGATTGCTGACGTATTTTTTCTGTCTCAAAAACATGCAAGATTTCAGGTACGTCTTGCTACTTCTACTTACACTTAGGTCACACTACACATTCATGTACAAGCATATATATACACACCCCTCTGGGTTTTCTTCTATTTTCTTACTAGTTCTTGTTCTTATTTCCTCTTATCTCCACGGGGAAGTGGAACAGAATTCTTCCTCCGTAAGCCATGCGTGTCGTAAGAGGCGACTAAAATGCCGGGAGCAAGGGGCTAGTAACCCCTTCTCCTGTATGTATTACTAAATGTAAAAGGAGAAACTTTTGTTTTTCCTTTTGAGCCACCCTGCCTCGGTGGGAAACGGTCGACGTGTTGAAAGAAGAAAGATATATATATATATATATATATATATATATATATATATATATATATATATATATATATATATATATATATATATATATATATTATGTGTGTGTGTGTGTGTGTGTGTATGTATGTATATATATTTCTCACATCATCCTCATTTACTCAGTACGTTATCTCTTCATTCACATTCGTACTCTGTCACATTGACCTTCTCTCTCTCTCACATTCATTCTCACCCTCTCCCTCACCCTCCATACGGTGATAGAGGAAATTGAAGAGGAGAGGGATGAACGGAAAAGGAAGTGTGATAGGGGTCAGGAGGAAGGAGAGATGGGAGGGGGAAAGAAGAATAGGGGAGATAGGTGGAGGAATCAAGAGAGGGGAAAAGAAGAGGTAGAGATAACAGCTCTAAAGGGGAAGGAAATAAAAGGAGGGAGGAAAGTAAATAACGAGGAGAGAGAGAGAGAGAGAGAGAGAGAGAGAGAGAGAGAGAGAGAGAGAGAGAGAGAGAGAGAGTGAGAGTGAGAGTGAGAGAGAGAGAGAGAGAGAGAGAGAGGAGAGAGAGAGAGAGATGACAGTACATGAGAAAGACAAATAGCAGAGGACTATCTGCTGAGAAGAACTATCAACTTCTACCTAGATTAAGCACTGTCGTGAATTACCTAGACGTGCGAGCCAAGGACAGAAAAGCAGAAAGCTCTCTCCCCATCCTCCTCTCTCTGCAGTCACTGCCGTCATGAAAGCAGATAAGAAAAATATACAACAACCTTTTGGAATGGAAATTCCCTTGCGACTTTAATTTCAAAATCTCTTTAGGACTTTCTTATCCCTTTTTTGGTCTCTCTTTAATTGAATATATTTATTCCTTAAGTGTCTCTCTCCTCTTTTGATTCGCCTGTAAATGTCTCTCTTTTTTACCTTTGAATATGTTTTAATATATTGTTTATCCATTCAGGATCATTTTCCTATGTGGAATATATATTGCCATGGCAGTTTGAACTATGCTTTGAAAAATGCCATATTGGCAACCATCGCCAGCTACCTGCCTTGTCAGGTCACTCCGGAGGACCCAGACCAGATACTCCGGAGGACCCAGACCAGATACTCCGGAGGACCCAGACCAGATACTCCGGAGGACCCAGACCAGATACTCCGGAGGACCCAGACCAGATAAACTCCGGAGGACCAGACCAGATACTCCGGAGGACCCAGACCAGATACTCCGGAGGACCCAGACCAGATACTCCGGAGGACCCAGACCAGATACTCCGGAGGACCCAGACCAGATACTCCGGAGGACCCAGACCAGATACTCCGGAGGACCCAGACCAGATACTCCGGAGGACCCAGACCAGATACTCCGGAGGACCCAGACCAGATACTCCGGAGGACCCAGACAGATACTCCGGAGGACCCAGACCAGATACTCCGGAGGACCCAGACCAGATACTCCGGAGGACCCAGACCAGATACTCCGGAGGACCCAGACCAGATACTCCGGAGGACCCAGACCAGATACTCCGGAGGACCCAGACCAGATACTCCGGAGGACCCAGACCAGATACTCCGGAGGAACCAGACCAGATACTCCGGAGGACCCAGACCAGATACTCCGGAGGACCCAGACCAGATACTCCGGAGGACCCAGACCATGTACCCTGTCCCTTGCATACATATAATTTTTTGCTAAAGAAATTGTCTCAGTTGACAATGAATGAAACTGCAAGTTGTTTGCAATACTTGTCTAGCCAGAAATTTATACTAATTGCCCTAGACCTCCATTCATTGCCCACTCCCCTTCTAGGCAAGATGCCTAATTAGCTCTTTAGCTGACGTCTACTTATCTAGCAGCTCCTGTCTCCTGCCCTTCCCAGTATAGTTTCCACCAGCACTGAGACAGATAATGGGTTTGTTCCCATATTATATTAAGTAGCGTGGGCAGCCTCTATATTAAGTAGCGTGGGTAGCCACTATATTAAGTAGCGTAGGCAGCCACTATATTAAGTAGCGTGGGCAGCCACTATATTAAGTAGCGTGGGCAGCCACTATATTAAGTAGCGTGGGTAGCCACAATATTAAGTAGCGTGGGCAGCCACTATATTAAGTAGCGTGGGTAGCTACTATATTAAGTAGCGTGGGTAGCTACTATATTAAGTAGCATGGGTAGCTACTATATTAAGTAGCGTGGGTAGCTACTATATTAAGTAGCGTGGGCAGCTACTATATTAAGTAGCATGGGTAGCTTCTATATTAAGTAGCGTGGTAGCTACTATATTATAGCTGGTAGCTACTATATTAAGTAGCGTGCAGCTACTATATTAGTAGCATGGGTAGCTACTATATTAAGTAGCATGGGTAGCTACTATATTAGTAGCGTGGGTAAGCTACACTATATTAAGTAGCAGGTAGCTACTATATTAAGTAGCGTGGGTAGCTACTATATACATGGTAATAATTATAGCATGGGTAGCTACTATATTAAGTAGCGTGGGCAGCTACTATATTAAGTAGCATGGTAGCTACTATATTAAGTAGCATGGGTAGCTACTATATTAAGTAGCGTGGTAGCTACTATATTAGTAGCATGGGTAGCTACTATATTAAGTAGCAGTGGTAGCTACTATATTAAGTAGCGTGGTAGCCATATTATATTAAGTAATGGGTAGCTACTATATTAAGTAGCGTGGGTAGCTACTATATTAAGTAGCTGGTAGCAGCTATTATATATTATAGTAGCTGGGTAGCACTATATTATAGTAGATGGGTAGCTACTATATTAAGTAGCATGGCAGCTACTATATTAAGTAGCGTGGGTCAGGTCACTATATTATAGCGTGGTAGCTACTATATTAGTAGCATGGGTAGCTACTATATTAAGTAGCATGGGTAGCTACTATATTATAGCATGGTAGCTACTATATTATAGCGTGGCTAGCTACTATATTAAGTAGCATGGGTAGCTACTATATTAAGTAGCGTGAGCTACTATATTAAGTAGCATGGGTAGCTACTATATTAGTAGCATGGTAGCTACTATATTAAGTAGCATGGGTAGCTACTATATTAAGTACACTGGGTAGCTACTATATTAAGTAGCATGGGTAGCTACTATATTAGTAGTATTACGGGTAGCTACTATATTAGTAGCTGAACAATAGTCTATATTAGCGGGTAGCTACTATATTAAGTAGCATGGGCTAGCACTATATTAGTAGCTGGGAGCTACATATTATACATAGCACTATATTAAGTAGCATGGGTAGCTACTATATTAAGTAGCTGGGTAGCACTATATTAAGTAGCGTTGGTAGCTACTATATTAAGTAGCATGGGTAGCTACTATATTAAGTAGCATGGGTAGCTACTATATTAAGTAGCGTGGGCAGCTACTATATTAAGTAGCATGGGTAGCTACTATATTAAGTAGCATGGGTAGCTACTATATTAAGTAGCGTGGGTAGCTACTATATTAAGTAGCATGGGTAGCTACTATATTAAGTAGCATGGGTAGCTACTATATTAAGTAGCGTGGGTAGCTACTATATTAAGTAGCGTGGGTAGCTACTATATTAGTAGCTGACTACTATATTAAGTAGCATGGGTAGCTACTATATTAAGTAGCGTGGGTAGCTACTATATTAAGTAGCGTGGGTAGCTACTATATTAAGTAGCATGGGTAGCTACTATATTAGTACGGAGTAAGTAGCGGTAGTACTATATTATAGCGTGGGTAGCTACTATATTAAGTAGCAGTGGGTAGCTACTATATTAAGTAGCATGGGTAGCTACTATATTAAGTGATGTAGCTACTATATTATAGATGGTAGCTATATTTAAGTAGCTGGTAGCTACTATATTAAGTAGCAGTGGTAGCTACTATATTATAGACTACATAAGTAGCTGAGTATTTAAGTAGCATGGGTAGCTACTATATTAAGTAGCTGGGAGCTACTATATTATAGCTGGGTAGCTACTATATTAAGTAGCATGGGTAGCTACTATATTAAGTAGCGTGGAGCACTTATATATATAATAGCTAGGGTAGCCTACTATATTAGTAGCTGGTAGCTACTATATTAAGTAGCTGGGTAGCTACTATATTAAGTAGTGAGCATGGGTAGCTACTATATTAAGTAGCTGGTAGCTACTATATTAGTAGCTGGGTAGCTACTATATTAGTAGCGTGGGTAGCTACTATATTAAGTAGCATGGGTAGCTACTATATTAAGTAGCATGGGTAGCTACTATATTAAGTAGCGTGGGTAGCTACTATATTAAGTAGCATGGGTAGCTACTATATTAAGTAGCGTGGGTAGCTACTATATTAAGTAGCATGGGTAGCTACTATATTAGTAGCGTGGCAGCTACTATATTAAGTAGCATGGGTAGCACTATATTAGTAGCGTGGGTAGCTACTATATTAAGTAGCTAGGTTACTATATTATAGCATGGGTAGCTACTATATTAAGTAGCGTGGGTAGCTACTATATTAAGTAGCATGGGTAGCTACTATATTAAGTAGCATGGGTAGCTACTATATTAAGTAGCATGGGTAGCTACTATATTAAGTAGCGTGGGCAGCTACTATATTAAGTAGCGTGGGTAGCTACTATATTAAGAGCGTGGACACTATAAAGTGGGAAGCCTATAAGTGCCGTGGAGCTCTAGTGGAAGCTAGTGGAGCCTAGTGGAAGCTAGTGGAGCTCTAGTGAAGCCGTGGAAGCTAGTGGAAGCCAGTGGGAAGCTCATGGGAAGCCTAGTGGAAGCCTAGTGGGAAGCCTAGTGGGAAGCCTCAGTGGCAGTGAAGCCTAGTAGGAAGCCAGTGGGAAGCCTAGTGGAAGCCGTGGGCCTAGTAGGAAGCCAGTGGGAAGCCTAGTGGAAGCTAGTGGAAGCCAGTGGGAGCCTAGTGGAAGCCAGTGGGACCAGTGGAAGCCTAGTGGGAAGCCTAGTGGGAAGCCAGTGGGAAGCCTAGTGGGAAGCCAGTGGAAGCCTAGTGGGAAGCCTAGTGGGAAGCCTCAGTGGAAGCCTAGTGGGCCCAGTGGGAAGCCTAGTGAGCCAGGAAGCCAGTGGGAAGCCTAGTGGAAGCCTAGTGGGAAGCCTCAGTGGAAGCCCAGTGGGAGCCTCAGTGGGAAGCCTAGTGGAAGCCTAGTGGGGAAGCCTAGTGGGAAGCCCTAGTGGAAGCCTAGTGGGATGCCTAGTGGGAAGCCTAGTGGAAGCCTGGCCAGTGGAAGCCAGTGGCAGTAGCCAGTGGAAGCCAGTGGAGCCCAGTGGAAGCCTCAGTGGGAAGCCTAGTGGGAAGCCCAGTGGGAAGCCTAGTGGGAAGCCTAGTGGGAGCCCTAGTGGGAAGCCTAGTGGGAAGCCTAGTGGGAAGCCTAGTGGCCGTGAGGCCTAGTGGGAAGCCTAGTGGGAAGCCTAGTGGGAAGCCCTAGTGGGAAGCCTAGTGGGAGCCCAGTGGGAAGCCTAGTGGGAAGCCTAGTGGGAAGCCTAGTGGGAAGCCTAGTGGGAAGCCTAGTGGGAAGCCTAGTGGGAAGCCTAGTGGGAAGCCTCAGTGGGAAGCCTCAGTGGGAGCCTAGTGGAAGCCTAGTGGGAAGCCTAGTGGGAAGCCTAGTGGGAAGCCTAGTGGAAGCCTAGTGGGAAGCCTAGTGGAACCCCAGTGGGAAGCCTAGTGGGAAGCCTAGGAGCCATGGAAGCCTAGTGGGAAGCCTAGTGGTGAACCAGTGGAAGCCTAGTGGGAAGCCGTGAGCCAGTGGGATCAGGCCTAGTGGGGAAGCCTAGGGCTGTGGAAGCCAGTGGGAAGCCTAGTGGAGCTTCCTAGTGGGAAGCCCTAGTGGGAAGCCTAGTGGGAAGCCTAGTGGGAAGCCTAGTGGGAGCCCTAGTGGGAAGCCTAGTGGGATGCCTAGTGGGAAGCCTAGTGGAAGCCTAGTGGAGCCTAGTGACGCCAGTGGGAAGCCTAGTGGGGCCAGTGGAGCCCAGTGGGAAGCCTCAGTGGGATGCCAGTGGGAGCCAGTGGACCAGGAAGCCTAGTGGGAGCCAGTGGGAAGCCTAGTGGGAAGCCTAGTGGGATGCCCAGTGGGAAGCCTAGTGGGAAGCCTAGTGGCCTAGTGGAAGCCTAGTGGGAGCCTAGTGGGGAAGCCTAGTGGGAAGCCTAGTGGGAAGCCTAGTGGGAAGCCTAGTGGGGAAGCCTAGTGGGAAGCCTAGTGGGAAGCCTAGTGGGAAGCCTAGTGGGGAAGCCTAGTGGGAAGCCTAGTGGGAAGCCTAGTGGGGAAGCCTAGTGGGAAGCCTAGTGGAAGCCAGTGGAAGCCTAGTGGGAAGCCTAGTGGGGAAGCCTAGTGGGAAGCCTAGTGGGGAAGTCTAGTTGGAAGCCTAGTGGGGAAGCCTAGTGGGGAAGCCTAGTGGGTAGCCTAGTAGGGAAGCCAAGTGGGGAAGCCTAGTAGGGAAGCCTAGTGGGGAAGCCTAGTGGGAAGCCTAGTGGGAAGCCTAGTAGGGAAGCCTAGTGGGGAAGCCTAGTGGGAAGCCTAGTGGGAAGCCTAGTGGGAAGCCTAGTGGGGAAGCTCGTTTGGTCTATCCTAGATTAGATTTTGTCGCCAAAGTGGATAGTATATTGTTTTCTCCACATCCGTCAGGTGGAGGGCAGCGCAAGAACATATGGATAAACAAATAGCCTAGGAACTAGGCTCTAAAAGGGTTAACAGGAGTACATTTTGATTTATATCTACAGTTCACTTATCTGTTGCAAGAAAGTTTAGGAAATATGCTTAATATGCCTGGTATCTTATTTTCACGACATATGACATAGGCTATAATATTGTTTATCTATGTATTCCGCAATAAGTGGATAATTAAGCATATAGTGTTCCAGGTAGTGACCATAGGCCTGGCCACATACTTTGCATTTGGCTTGATCATCATCTGTGTGTCTGCCAAACTGCCAGAAGTACTTATAACCAAACCTAAGCCTCACCACTACAACATCAGTCAGTCTGTTCACATTGAAAGGTGTTCCATAAAAGTCCTGATCTATGTTCATGTCATCATAGTGTATTATAGATCTACTCAGGCTTCTAACTGCATTTTTATAACATTCATTTTCATTATTTACTTCTCTCCTAATATTATTCCTAATACTAGACACAGATACACCAAAGTTAATTTCTACTTTTTTTGCTGGCTAACGTATCGACTTTATCATGAAGGAGTAATCTGATATGTGATGGAATCCATAACAATTGTACATTAATTCCTTTCCTAGGGCGTGTGTCGGGTGGTAGTCGGTGGGTGACGGCAGGTGTCGGGTTGTAGTCGGTGGGTGACGGCAGGTGTCGGGTGGTAGTCGGTGGGTGACGGCAGGTGTCGGGTTGTAGTCGGTGGGTGACGGCAGGTGTCGGGTGGTAGTTGGTGGGTGACGGCAGGTGCCGGGTGGTAGCTGGTGGGTGACAGCATGTGATGGGTGAGACAACCAGGCAGTTGGTGACTGCAGGTGGTGGGTGAGAGGCTGTCAAGAGAGTGATAGGGAGAGCCACCTACTAGGTCCGTACTGGGTGAGGGCAGGTGATTCACAGCAGGTATCATCCAGGCAGTGGATGACTTCTGGGTAATTATAAACATGTAAATTATGAACTTGGGTCCCAGTGATAGTATGTAGAAATACACATACCACGTGCCATTTTTTTTATTTCCCCCAGTTATGCAAACTCGGTCAACCAAGCCTTGATCAAAGAGATAATTACCCCTCTTATTCCGTGTGCCGCTACTATCTTCATCAGTCTCCTGAGGATCTATCAATGGCATTACTGAAAGCCATATGCACACTGACGTATTCGTTATCATCATCGCCTCGAATACCTGAATGAAACAGGTTAGCAAATTCGTAAGACAAGAATATCCCTTTGAAAAAATCATGGTGAGACTCCGTGGCCAGTCTGCTAGCGCATCTTTCACGGTGGCTTCCAATAGCCTCTACAGTTGTAAATGAATGGTTCAGAGAACCGACAAGTTGATAAATTAGACACATATGCAACACAGTGGCTTCATAAGCCACTGTGTGGCGAAACGTTTCCTCAATAAAGATACCCAAATATTGCATATGTGTCTAATTTATCAACCTCTACAGTTATTGATTCATTCAGTTTTCCCCACACTTGAGGTTAAGTTGACTGGTCTTAAATGAGAAGCTAAGGACTAAGATTCCGCTTTGTAAATGGGTGTAACATTTATCATTTTCCACTTATCTGGTATGACGTATCTGTAGTGACCTGTTGAAAAGACTAGCCAATGTCTTGCTGAACTCCTCCTTACATTCCTTTATAACCCTGAAAACAGTTCGTCAGGGCCAGGAGATTTGTTTTATTTTAAGCTATTTGTTTGAGGACCCTGATTTTGTATAAATTACTTTTGTCCTGACCTATATATTTATAAATTTATAGATTTTCTGTGTGAAAAAACAGAGAGGAAATAAGTGATAGATTGTGCCCATTTATTTATCACTGACTGTAAGCTAACCTGAGCTGTTTTTAAGTGGGCTTATCTTCTTCCCGAATCTTATTTCTATATATCTGAAAGAAACCTTTTGGACTGGACTTTGATTCCATCGCAACTTTAGTTTTATCTCTTTTGGGTTTTCTTATTCACCTTTTGATTTCTCTCTTCACTTGAAGATATTGATCCCATAAGTGTCTCTCTCTTTTCATTCGCCTTTAATGGCCTTGGTTTTGACAGATGTTTTACTCTATTGGTTATCCATTTAGGGTTATTTTTATTAGATTTAATTTCTGCATTTCGAATATATGTAACTGGGGTAGTTTGAACAATGCTTGGAAAAATACATTGGCAACCATCTTCAGCTCCTTGTCTATACGATAATCCTTGGTCAGGTTACCACAATATATTCTACCTGGAGAGTGTTTCGGGGGTCACCGCCCCCGCGGCCTCCTGGTGGATCAAGGGTTGATCTACCAGGAGGTTACTGGTGGCCGCACACAGTCGAAAATATAAACCAAAGCCCGACTGATCAGGAACTGACTCTAGGAACCTATGCAGTTACCAGAGGTCAATTGGTAATTCCCCTTATGTAGAGTGGAAGGCTATTGAATAATCAAGGGCCTCTTACACTCACTGTATTGTCTTGTCTCTCTTAGTACTCGTGGCACTTGGGACCAGTCCCTCCAGGATTTTCCAGGAAAAAATTACGATTTATCTTTGCTGCCTTTATATTAAGGAGCACAGCTCAAGGGCCTTCAAATCTTCTACACTACCAAGATTATTAATTGGAGATTTATTGTTTGAACCAACACATGCAGGTTATATCTTCTAGTTGGCCCTGTCACAAAGTGTTTTAATAAGTAATTCTAGACCATTTCTAGAAAGTCGCTAGTCTCTAGATTTTCGGTCAAATTATTCCAATCAATATGGCTAGAGCTACAATCTCGCAATAAATCAGCTTCGTTTCGAGAGACCTTAATAATTTCCTCCCATAGAAGGTTATTGTGTTTTCTATATAGGTTTGGAAGTCTGTAGATCATTTAGTATTAGTTTTTCACGTCACTAGAGAAACTGTAGCCAAATAAATTAAGTTTTTGATGTTTCCACTTTTAAATCTGATAGTGCCGCCTCTCCTGTTGACTATTAGTGTGGAATAATTTATAACCTTGTATGTAACATTCAGCAAACATGTCCTTATCTTTCAATTCCATCCAGGTCTCTGTTATTGAGATAATATTTATGCTTCCTGCACATGAAATTAGTTTTGGTTGGTCTATCTTATTTATAGTGCTTCTAATGTCAGTGCAGTAGACCTTAAAGGAATTAGTTACTCACATCCCATGACTGTCTCTTTATGTTGATCATTTCCTTTGCTTTTATTAATAAATATATGATGAACTATCACGTTATTTCAACGTTATCCTAAAGTATCTTGGAATTTTTTATCCCCACTATCCCTAGTGCTGTAACCCATTACTTCCCCCACACACATTCACGCTATCTTCTATAAATTTAAAGTCTTATAGAATTCAGCTATGGCGCTCCTCGACAGTTAACTAACCCCGTCACCCCTGTCCACAAAGAGATGCACTCCATCCCTTGCATACATATCATGTTTGCCATAGAAATTAAACCAGTTCTCGGTGAATGGGATTGGAAGGTGATGTAAACGGTTTAGAAAAGCGAAGTTAAGAGACACTTGTGCAACATTGAGGAATCTTTATTGAGGGAACTTGTGGCCAGCCAGTGGCTTCTTCAGTCCAATACAAAGAACGGTGGAAGAAGAGGAGGAGTTGGAAGTGATCAGTCTCTCAGCCTGGAGTCGATGTGTTCAGAGTCTATCATTCCTAAAAAAAGAAGTGGCTTATATGCTGCAGTCAGGTGAGTTGAAGCAGGAGGAGGCGGAGTCACAGTGGAAGTATCCACTAGTGTAAGTAGGTCATGTCTATAGGTTAGACAAGAGTTGCAGAATTCCTTGTATCAAGATCCCAAGATGTTGTAGTGTCTAACAGATGTGATGTAAATAGTTTAGAAAAGCGACAAGTTAAAGAATGTAAGGTTTTTCTGGTGCTCGTCTAACCAGTAACTTATTCATTAACCACACCTCTGCTAGGCAACACACTACATATAATCGGTATTTCTTCCTTGGACCTATTTAAATCTATAGCAGTTTTGTACCCGACTAGCAGCTTCTGTCTCCTTCCCTTTCCAATGTCATTTCCGCCAGCACTGAGGCAGATAATGGGATTGTTCCCATTGATAAGATATTATCCAACCTGTCAACCAGGTCACCAACACCAGCTCTAGGGAATCGTACCCTCTGTCTCACCTGCGCATCCCGTCACTGAAGGCACACTCCATATATATTTAATTTGTGAGTAGCCATCAACAAAAATATTCTTACTTTCATTAGTACATTACCTTTAGTTCATTAGTACATTACCTTTAGTTCATTAGTACATTACCTTTAGTAGTACATTTATCCTGTGGTAAAGAAAAGCTATTTTCGACCTTAAAACCTATTTGCTTTACCTTCGTCAATCTATTGTTTATCCATTTAGCAAAACGCTTCGCGTTTGTTACTGTTAGCAATTTATCCAGTCCTCAATATGCCCTCACACTGACTTACCCTTGCTAGTCTTATATATTCTACCGTATATATGGGCCTCATAGGAACACTATCCCCGCGAGGAGTCATAGGGTGAGTGTCCTACACTAAAGACAGGATGTCAGGAATTAACGTGTCGAGAGGGAAAATGTATGAATTAAAGGCGATGACAGTCTCACTACATCACATGAAATCACCTTGTAGTCCAGTAGAGGAAGTACGATAATATAAATAGGAACTCCCTCTCTCTCTCTCTCTCTCTCTCTCTCTCTCTCTCTCTCTATCTATCTCTTCTCTCTCTCTCTATCTCTCTCTCTCTCTCTCTCTCTCTCTCTCTCTCTCTCTCTCTCTCTCTCTCTCTCTCTCTATCTATCTATCTATCTATCTCAGGGAAAAACTCATGAAATATTAACTAGCTGGGTAATAGTGGTAGAATTACCGACAAAATGTTAGGTAAATGGACTCAGATGACACAATGAAATGTCACATTAGCTGCATCTGTGCCCATTTATCTAATATTAACTAAATACCTGGTATTTGTCACCAAGACAACACTGGTAGTCCAGCATCGCCGAGAAACACAAACCTGGTTGTCAAAGCTTCACTGGAAGACTAGTATCACGGACCTGGTCGTCAAGACCAGGTCTTAGAACTATCTACCTAAATAAAGATTTACTGGGCCTCAAAAGCAGTCACAAAAACTCCAAAAAAAATCCCTTAGGGATCTCAGGAATCAATCTTACATACGAGTTTGTCTTGAAGAAACATTAGGTGTTCCAAGAATCAGTCTTCGGGACCCCTTGACGCTGCCATTACCCCTTGATATACCTTTGATAGCTTGCAAGGGATTTCTTTCTCCTGCAGCCCATCCCTGGATCAGGCTTGACTAGTGCTACCTTGGACAACCAGGCTATTGTTGCTGGCGACTCCCTGGCACACATATCCACCACAGCCTGGTTGATCCAGTTAAGCCTCCGTGGTCTTTGAGAGGAATCTCCTGTTAAGAAAACATCAGCGACACAAATCTGCCTTGAACAAACATATAACAGAAGCAATAAGGAGCAAGAGAGATGGTGTAGACTGACATCTCAGACACAACACTGTCTTGAAGACATGACTTTCAGGCTATCATCTTAAGCCTTGCAAGGAAGGAACTTTTTAATCAATATTGCAATCTAAACACATGTTTAGACGAAACCAAGAAACTCTAAATAATATTATCCAGAGGGTAAAATTATTCCCAACCCTTAAACTGGAGTGTTATTATTATTATTATTATTATTATTATTATTATTATTATTATTATTATTATTATTATTATTATTATTAATATTGTTGTTGTTGTTGTTGTTATTATTATTATTACTATTATTACATTTTTTAAAGCCATAAACCAGTGCGGGTCATTCAGTTTTGAGTTTATAAGGGCTTGATCCTCCGTCTACTGATCACGGTCCTGTCTTTGACTAGTCACGCTGTTAGTGATGATGCTAGACGACTTTTCGGTCAATTCTGGACCATTATCAAGCAGAAAGACTATAAATGTCCCAGGACGGACCGAAACAGCGTCTGATTTTATGTTCGTTTTGTTCAAATTAAAATTTTTGCTTCTTTTTGTGGTACAAAAATAATGTAGTTTATATGTAATAAACTGGAATTGTTCCAGCCTCTGTGTTGTTCCAGCCACGGTATTGTTCCAGCCACGGTATTGTTCCAGCCACGGTATTGTACCAGACATGGTATTGTTCCAGCCATGGTATTGTTCCAGCCACGGTATTGTGCCAGCCACGGTATTGTGCCAGCCACGGTATTGTTCCAGCCACGTTATTGTTCCAGCTACAATATTGCTCCAGCCACGGTATTTTTCCAGCCATGATATTGTTCCAGCCACGGTATTGTCACGGTATTGTGCCAGCCACGGTATTTTTCCAGCCATGATATTGCTCCAGCCACGACATTTTTCAAGCCATGATATTGTTCCAGCCACGGTATTGTTCCAGCCACGGTATTGTTCCAGCCACGGTATTGTTCCAGCCACGGTATTGTTCCAGCCACGGTATTGTTCCAGCCACGGTATTGTTCCAGCCACGGTATTGTGCCAGCCACGGTATTGTTCCAGCCACGGTATTGTGCCAGCCACGGTATTGTTCAAGCCACGGTATTGTTCCAGACACGGTATTGTTCCAGCCACGGTATTGTTCCAGCCACGATATTGTTCCAGCCACTGTATTGTTCCAGCCACGATGTTGTTCCAGTCACGGTATTGTTCCAGCCACAGTATTGTTCCAGCAACGATATTGTTCCAGCCACTGTATTGTTCCAGCCCCGGTATTGTTCCAGACACGGTATTGTTCCAGCCACGGTATTGTTCCAGCCACGATATTGTTCCAGCCACTGTATTGTTCCAGCCACGATATTGTTCCAGCCACTGTATTGTTCCAGTCACGATGTTGTTCCAGCCACGGTATTGTGCCAGCCACGGTATTGTTCAAGCCACGGTATTGTTCCAGACATGGTATTGTTCCAGCCACGGTATTGTTCCAGCCACGATATTGTTCCAGCCACTGTATTGTTCCAGCCACGATGTTGTTCCAGTCACGGTATTGTTCCAGCCACAATATTGCTCTAGCCACGGTATTGTTCCAGCCACGTTATTGTGCCAGCCACGGTATGAAAATGTTTGATCAAAACACAGCACATAGTTGAGAGCTATGTGCTGTGTTTAGACGACGTTTCGCCCCCTCCTGTACCATTATCAAGTCACGAGTGTAGTAGAAACCTACTTGGTTCAGAGGAAAGCTTTTTACAGACAACTTTCGTTCTAGGTAGAGCTTTATAAAAAACTACCCAGGCTTGATAAAGTTCTACCCAGAGCGAAACGTTGTCTATGCTAAAGCTTTCCTCCGTACCAAGTCTCCAACAATACTTGTCATCGACATGCAAAAAAAACTCACGGAACGGGTGGGGTTTGAATCCATAGCAGCTGGTCCGGTTGTTAACGCACTGGCCTGGAGTTTTAAGACTCACCCGCCATGGGTTCACACCCCACCCGTTCCCTGATTCAAGCGACAACTAAGCTAGACAATTCAGGCAAAATATAAGTGTAGGTTATTTGAAAATTATCATAACCTCCATTAATATCTAGGCAGAGGTTAGGTTAGGTTATGTAATGCTAGGTCAGGTTAGTTTAGTGTAGTTTAGGTTAGGTAAAGTAAGGTTAGGTAAGGCTAGATAATGTTAGGTTAAGTTAGGTTAGGTAAGGCTAGGTTAGGTTAGGTAAGGTAAGGTTAGGTAAGGCTAGATAATGTTAGGTTAGGCAAGGCTAGGTTAGGTTAGGTAAGGCTAGATTACGTTAGGTTACGTTAGGTAAGGCTAGGTTAGGTTAGGTTAGGTTAGGTATGGCTAGGTTAGGTTAGGTAAGGCTAGATTACGTTAGGGTAGGTTAGGTAAGGTAAGGTAAGGCTAGGTTAGGTTAGGTAAGGCTAGGTTAGGTTAGGTAAGGCTAGATTAGGTTAGGTTAGGTAAGGCTAGATTAGGTTAGGTTAGGTAAGATTAGGTTAGGTAAGGCTAGGCTAGGTTAGGTTAGGTAAGGCTAGATTACGTTAGGTTAGGTTAGGTAAGGCTAGGTTAGGTTAGATAAGGCTAGATTAGGTTAGGTAAGGTAAAGTTAGGTTAGGACAAGTGTTTCCTGACGCGGGTCTTAGTCATATAATGTCCGGCAGATGGAGCTTTTGGTCATCTGACCGAGGCCTTCCGCTGGCTTACCCCTCCACCCACTCCAGTATATTAGTCACCCTAAAGGACATATGTGCAAATGAAACCATTTCGCCCATGCAGCACGTTTCTTCAGCAGTCAGGTGACTGATAGTAATAATTTTGATAGAATTACATATAAGTACATAAGTATGGAGGAACACTGCAGAAGGCCTACTGGCCCATACAAGGCAGGTCCATATCAAAACCACCACTACCTAAGAATTTATTCCCGTACTCACGACACCAATCAAACCCAGCCCCTCCCACTCATATATTTGTCCAATCTCTTTTTAAAGCCACCCAAGGTCCTAGCCTCTATCACAGTACTCGGAAGATTGTTCCACGCATCTACAACTCTGTTCGAAAACCAGTACTTGCCTATGTCCTTTCTAAATCTAAATTTATCCAATTTAAATCCGTTATTTCTGGTTCTTACTTGGTTCGATATCCTCAGTATTTTATTAATATCTCCTTTGTTTATGCCCATCATCCACTTGTACACCTCGATGATATCTCCCCTCATTCTACGTCTCTCCAGAGAGTGGAGATTCAACGCTCTAAGTCTATCTTCATACGGGAGATTTCTTATACTGTAAATCATTTTAGTCATTCTTCTTTGTATGTTCTCCAATGAATCTATATCCATCCTGTAGTAAGGAGACCAAAACTGGGCTGCATAATCCAAATGAGGTCTCACTAGTGATGTATAGAGCTGTAAAATAACTTTTGGACTTCTGTTGCTTATACTTCTTGAAATAAATCCTAGTAATCTGTTAGCCTTATTGCGCACACTTAGGCACTGTTGTCTTGGCTTTAGATTCCTGCTTACCATGACTCCCAAGTCTTTTCACATTCTGTATGATCAAGCTCTACTTCACCTAGTTTATAAATTCGAGGGATATTTTCATTACCAAGGACTAGTACCTTACACTTGTCCACATTGAACTTCATCTGCCACTTTTCAGACCAAGACATTAATTTGTCCAAATCCTCCTGGAGTTCACTGGTATCCTCCTCAGAATGAATCATACGGCCTATTTTTGTATTATCAGCAAATTTACTCATGTCACTTGCAATTCCTTCATCAAGGTCATTTATGTAAATTATGAACAACAATGGGCCTAAAACTGATCCTTGTGGAACGCCACTAGTGACTAATCCCCATTCAGATTTGACCCCATTAATGGAAACTCTCTGCTTTCTATTGGTAAGCCATGCCTCTATCCATGCTAGAACTTTACCTCCTATACCATGAGCTGCCACCTTTCTTAAGAGTCTCTTGTGAGGTACTCTATCGAAGGCCTTACTGAAATCCAAGTAAACTATATCATATTCTTTATCACTGTCTACTGCCTCAAATGTTTTATTGAAAAAGTCAGTAAATTTGTTAGGCAGGAACGACCTCTCGTGAACCCATGCTGAGATTCATTAATCAAATTATGTTCTTCAAGGTGACTTCTAATAATATCAGCTATAATTGATTCTAATAATTTGCCTACTATAGATGTGAGGCTTATTGGACGGTAATTTGATGGAATTGACTTATCCCCTGATTTGAATATAGGAACTACATTAGCTATCTTCCACATCTCTGGCACAACACCAGTTAGGATGGACGTATTAAACACATTCGTTAATGGCTGACTAAGTTCCATCTTGCATTCTTTAAGTACCCTGGAAAACAACTCGTCGGGTCCCGGGGACTTATTTTGCTTCAGTGTATCTATCTGTTTGATAACCATGTCCCTCGTGACAGTAATATTAGTTAACTTGAATTCTTCAGGAACTGAATAATTGTTAATTTCTGGAATCTCATTTACGTCTTCTTGTGTAAAGACTGACAAAAAATAGTCATTAAATAGAGAACACATTTCCAGTTCGTTATCCGTCAGCTGTCCATTCCCAATTTTCAGAGGTCCTACCTTTTCCCTCACCTTCGTCCTATATACTTGAAAGAACCCTTTTGGATTAGTCTTTGATTCATTAGCAACCTTAATCTCATAGTCACGTTTAGCCTTTCTAATCCCTTTTTACTTCTCTTTCAACTGAACATATTGGTCAATAAGGTTAACATCTCCTCTTTTGATGCGCCTATAAATTCCTCTTTTCTCCCTAATAGATGTTTTAGCCTCCTGTTAATCCATTTGGGATCGTTATTATTTGACCTAAATTCTCTCTGGGGAATAAATATACTCTGTGCACGTTGTACATTATTAAGAAAAAAATCATAAACGCAGATCCCATCGTAATCGTTAGCTAGATTACCCCAGTCGAGATTAGACAGGTGTTCTCTAAGTCCAGTATAGTCGGCAGAACGAAAATCAGGAACTTTTACCGTATTATCCCTATTCTCGTACTCCCAGGTATTATTAAAAGTAATGGATTTGTGATCACTTGCGCCAAGCTCTTCAGTGATCTCCAGATTATTTACAAGGGTTTCTTTATTTGACAAGACTAGGTCGAGCAAATTATTACCTCTGGTAGCCTCCGTCACACACTGCTTCACAAAACACTCCTGAACTACTTCCATAAAGTCACTGGACTCCAGATTACCGGTCAAAGAAGTCCAGTCAATTTGACTAAAGTTAAAATCCCCTACTATCACTACGTTATTGTGTCTAGAAGCCCTAACAATTTCGTCCCAAAGAAGTCTCCCTCTATCGTGATCCAAGTCTGGAGGTCGGTATATTACACCTACAATCAGTTTTTCTTGACCTTCTAGAAACTCTACCCAAACAGATTCTGTTAATGATCCATCTATTTTTATGCCTGTTTTTATGCAGCAATTTATATTTTCTCGTACATATAATGCAACTCCACCCCCTTTCCCATTATATCTATCTACATGGAACAACTTAAACCCCTGAATATGACACTCAGCAATCATATCCCGACTCTTTATATTATACCATGTTTCAGTTATTGCAATGACATCAAAGTTCCCAGCACATGCTACCAAACGTAATTCGTTAATTTTATTTCTGGCGCTTCGACAGTTAGTGTAAAATACATTGAGATGTATCTTCTTGTGAACCTTTTTCATATTCAGCTTTTGTTTTACACAATTTCTGTTACTATTATTACCCTGTGTTACTCGATTACTGTTATTGTTAAGATTTATGATGTCAAAGCCTGAATCAATATTTTGACCCTCATTATTCACCATTCCTAAACCCATACCTCTAACTAATCCTAGTTTAAAGCCCTAACAACATCCTCAACTGAGCTAGAGAGAAATTCTACACCTGCCCTGGATAAGTGAACCCCATCCCTGGCATACATGTCATTTCGGCCATAGAAGTGGTCCCAGTTGTCAATGAATGGGACTGCATTATCCTTACAGTGTTTGTCCAGCCAGCAATTTATACCAATCGCTCTGGACAGCCATTCATTTCCAACACTCCTTCTTGGCAAAATGCCACATATAACAGGGCGCCCCCCCCTTCTTCCTAATTATGTCTATTGCTGTCCTGTACCTTCTAACTAAATCCTCACTTCTACGCTTGCCTACATCATTGCCTCCAGCACTGAGGATTGATCCCATTACCGTTCATGATGTTGTCAAGCCGGCTAACAATATCCTCCATCCCAGCCCCAGGAAAGCAAACCCTCTGTCTCCTACTCCTATCCTTCAAGCAGAATGCCCTATCCATATACCTAACCTGGCTATCCCCAACAACAACAATGTTTTTACCTTCCTTTGTGTCGTTCGTCGTGACGTTCCCAGTAGTCGACTCACATTCATCGGGTAGCACGGAGAAGGCATTCGATGTTTCCACAACAGTCTCTTTCTTCTTCATCGTTTCTAACTCTCCATTCGTTTTCTTGATCTTCAACTTCGTTCCTTGAAGTCCGGCCACTGCCCAGGTTCCCTTCTTGACCTGAGGACTCACAACAGGAGGACTACTACGAATCCTCTTGTTTTCCTCCGTCAATCGCCGAATCTCAAGCTTCGCTACCCTCAATTCCTCCTTAAGCTGCTGGTAAAGTTGCTCAATGGACGGCATCTTGGTTCGCTTCACAGAGCAAAAGTGGTTCAGTCCACAGAGAACCCTAGACACGTTCTCTCTGAGCTAAGAACAGATCACCGACAATATGTTAGGTAAATGGACACAAGTGTAACTAATGCGACATTTTTATTGTGGCAACGTTTCGCTCTCCAGAACGTGTCGAAAATATTTTTACTCACCTTCGTCTCGGACAAATTTTATTTTTGCTTATTCGTCATGTTCTCGACAGAGCAAGCGTAAACGTTCGCTCCTGGAGAGCGAAACGTTGCCCCAATAAAAATGTCGTATTAGCTGCACATGTGCCGCACATATTGACGGTAATTCTACCAATATTATTACTATCAGTCACCTGTTTGCTGAAGAAACGTGCTGCATGGGCGAAACGCTTCTTATTTATCTATTTATGAAATTAAATCAAGCAAGAGACCTGGTTTAATCTTAGAGAGGCGAGGTTCTAGAAAGGCTTCATCAGTTATATCCGGATTCGCTGTACCTGGTAAGAACGGATATTAATATAAATGGTTAAGAAAATCGACAAGTTGAAGAATGCGAACTTGTGCAGCACTTGAGTATTTGGAAACGTTTCGCCCGCCAGTGGCTTCTTTAGTCCAACACAGAGAAGAACTGTGGAAGACAAGGAGAATGAAGCAATCAGTCTCTCAATCTGGAGTCGATGTGTACAGTTCAAGAGTCTTGAGAAAGGGCGAAACTAGGTGGCGAAACGATTCCTAAGTGTCTCATTCTTCAGAAATTATTCTTAATATTGAGAAATATGAACTCAGTTTAAGTCGTAATGAAGAACAACTGTCAGTGAACAAGCAAGGTGAACAGGGGATTGAACCTTCCTGTTTTCTATTGGAAACCCCGTAACTTGGCGGTAAAACGCTGGACCTGTTATTCTCGGGACCACAGTTCGAGCCCCTCGTCCACCTTTCTGTTTATTCATTGAGAAGCATATAAGAACCCAAGAATGAAAGAGCACTGCAGTAGGCCTACTGGCCTATAGTACTAAATTTATTTTGCATTCCATATTCATCCTGTGGAGGGTAGCGCTAGAGCATATGGATACACAAAAGGCCTAGGAATTAGGCCTCAAAAGGGTTAACAGGAGTACATCTGGATTTATATCTACAGTTTACTTATCTGTTACAAGCAAATTTAGGAAATTTGCTTAATATGTCTGGTATCTTATTTTCATTAATAAGATACCTTAATAAGATATCATTAATAAGATATCATATCACATAGGTTAATACACTATCTCAATAGTGGACAATTAAACACATAGTGTTCAAGATAGTGACCATAGGGCTGGCCACATGTAAATGCCTCACCAGAGTTAACGATCCCTCGTAGAGAATGTGATAGAGAATGATGCATAGCTTGGATACTGAGGATTATAGTGCAGCCCTAGAAACTGTTTAAATTAAAAACACACCTACCAAGAATTCTACCCAACCAAAAGCGAAATTGTGCAAATTCTATGTTTGGGGCACTTGGAAGCACTTGACTTGTACTCCCTGGAACGCAGGCGAGAGAGATATATCATAATATACAATTGGAAAATCCTAGAAGGAATGGTCTCGAATCTGAACACAGAAATCACTCTCTACGAAAGTAAAAGACTGGGCAGGCGGTACAAAATACCCCATATGAAAAGTAGGGGCGTCATTAGTACACTAAGAGAAAACACCATAAGTGTCCGAGGCCCAAGACTGTTCAATAGCCTCCCACCATCCATAATGGGAATTGCCAATAGACCCCTGGCTGCCTTCAAGAGGGAGCTGGACAGATACTTAAAGTCGGTGCCTGATCAGCCGGGCTGTGATTCTTACGTTGGACTACGTGCGGCCAGCAGTAACAGCCTGGTTGATCAGGCCCTGATCCACCGGTCGGACTGGTCATGGACCGGGACGCGGGGGCGTTGATCCCTGGAATACCCTCCAGGTAGACTCGGCTCGTATCAATGCTTCTTTCACTATAGAACAGAACCAGGGTATGTTCAGGAGCAATTTAAACTATGTGTGACATGTATGATGTTCATTCAAACATCATTTTCAAGGTCGTTTTTATGGGAATATTTACGAATATTTGCAGCATCAAGGCAGTTTTCATCACTACCACTACCACCACCACCACCACTACCACCACCACCACTACCACCAACACCACTGGTGGTGGTGGTAGTGGTGGTGGTGGTGGTGGTAGTGGTGGTGGTGTAGAAGGCAGAATGTATAAACATGGAGTAGGGATAGTGGTAGAGGAGAGTAGGAAGGGGAGACAGGAGGAAGGGACGGTCGTGGGTAGGAAGAAATAATAATGGAGACAGAGGGTAGACGGGAAGATAAACGGGAACCCAGGAAGCATAGGCAAGATTTTTATATTTTTTAGCAAAACTTGATGTTTGAGAAATGTGATAGGTACATAGTGGAAACAAACACTAGCTATGTCTCCCTGTCATTTAGGAAAGTTTTGCAAATAATGGGGAGATGAGGAAGCAGGAGAAATTATCCTGTGGCCCGTGACCAGGTAGGCAACGCTCTCGCCTCACACACTGAGTGTCCATGGTTCGATCCCCGGCAAGGGTGGAAACATTGGGCGTGTTTCCTTACACTTGTTGTTCGGTTCACCTAGCAAGTAAATAGGTACCTTTGTGTTAGTGCACTGGTGTGGGTGGAATCCTGGGGGACAAGATTGAAGGACCACAATGAAAATAAGACAGACAGTCCTCGATGACGCACTGACTTTCTTGGGTTATCCTGGGTAGCTAACCCTCTCTACCCTGGGTTATCCTGGGTGGCTTACACTCCTTACCCTGGGTTATCATGAGTGGCTAACCCTCCCTACCCTGGGTTATCCTGGGTGGCTAACTCTCCCTACCCTGGGTTATCCTGGGTGTCTAACACTCCCTACCCTGGGTTATCCTGAGTGGCTAACCCTCCCTTCCCTGGGTTATCCTGGGTGGCTAACTCTCCCTACCCTGGGTTATCCTGGGTGTCTAACACTCCCTACCCTGGGTTATCCTGGGTGGCTTATCCTCCCTACCCCGGGTTATCCTGGGTGGCTAACCCTCCCTACCCTGGGTTATCCTGGGTGGCTAACACTCCCTACCCTGGGTTATCATGGGTGGCTAACACTCCCTACCCTGGGTTATCCTGAGTGGCTAACTCTCCCTACCCTGGGTTATCCTGGGTGGCTAATCCTCCCTACCCTGGGTTATCCTGGGTGGCTAACCCTTCCTACCCTGGGTTATCCTGGGTGGCTAACCCTCCCTACCCTGGGTTATCCTGGGTAGCTAACCCTCCCTACCCTGGGTTATCCAGAGTGGATAAGCCTCCCTACCCTGGGTTATCCTGGGTGGCTAACCCTCCCTACCCTGGGTTATCCTGAGTGGCTAACCCTCCCTACCCTGGGTTATCCTGAGTGGCTAACCCTCCCTACCCTGGGTTATCCTGGGTAGCTAACCCTCCCTACCCTGGGTTATCCTGGGTGGCTAACCCTCCCTACCCTGGGTTATCCTGGGTGGCTAACCCTCCCTACCCTGGGTTATCCTGGGTGGCTAACCCTCCCTACCCTGGGTTATCCTGGGTGGCTAACCCTCCCTACCCTAGGTTATCCTGGGTGGATAACCCTCCGGGGTTAAAAATCCGAACAAAATCTTATCTTGTCTCTCTTAACACCACCTAGTATTATTCACCTATGAGTGAACACCACCTAGTATTATTCACATATGAGTGAACACCTAGTACTATTCACCTATGAGTGAACACCTAATACTATTCACCTATGAACGAACACTTAGTACTATTGTCCTATGAGTGAAAACCACCTAGTATCATTCACCTATGACTGAACACCACTTAGTATTATTCACCTGCGAGTGAACACCTATTACTATTCACCTATGAGTGAACACCTAGTACATAAGAACATAAGAACATAAGAAGAAAGGAACACTGCAGCAGGCCTACTGACCCATGCGAGGCAGGTCCATCACTCCCCGTCTTAGACCCGACCACCTGGAGCTAAGGTAAACTCCAGGTAGTCAGGTCACTTCCACTTAAGGAATTAGTACGGCATCTGACCTAGTAGCACAAGCTTGTCAGGTCTAACTCACACCCACCCGCACCCACTCATATATTTATCTAACCTATTTTTAAAACTACACAACGTCCCAGCCCCTATGACGGTACTCGGGAGTTTGTTCCACTCATCCACAACTCTATTACCAAACCAGTGCTTTCCTATATCCTTCCTGAATCTGAACTTTATTCCTGTTTTCCATTTATACACCTCAATCATATTCCCCCTAATTCTACGCCTTTCTAGAGAGTGCAGATTCAGGGCCCTCAGTCTATCCTCATAGGGAAGATTTCTGATACATGGGATCAACTTTGTCATCCTCCTCTGTACGTTTTCCAGTAAACACCTAGTATTATTCACATATGAGTGAACACCTAGTATTATTCACCTATGAGTGAACACCTGGTACTAGTCACCTATGAATGAACACATGGTACTAGTCACTAGCTGACTTGCTATCCAGTCTACATTCTTATATCAGTAATAATATCGGGCACATTGAACACGTTCTGTAATAAAGTCATATTATTGGCTTTGTTTATATTTACTGCTGTGGCACCAGACATATTATTACGGGACAACGTTAAGTTTGGATGGATGTGTTTATCCCTGACGGGTCTGTGGTCCCTGCTGATGTGGCCTCACAAATGGCCAGTTTTACACTTGGTTTTAAATGACCCGTTAAGAGTACTGTATTGGGTGTATGACCAAAATCTGAGTTTAATGGCATGGTTACGATGCCTTTCCTTGTTTGTTACTGGTGTAGCTACACATGGGAAAGCACACACACACACAACCCTTATGAGGTCCCTGTTTGCAGATGATGTGAAGTTAATGAGAAGAATTAAATCAATCGAGGATCAGGCAGGACTACAAAGAGACCTGGACAGGCTACAAGCCTGGTCCAGTAACTGGCTCCTTGAATTTAACTCTGCCAAATGTAAAGTCATGAAGATCGGGGAAGTGCAAAGAAGACCGCAGATAGAGTATAGTCTAGGTGGCCAAAGACTGCAAACCTCACTCAAGGAAATAGATCTTGGGGTGAGTATAATACCGAGCACATCTCCTGAGACACACATCAATCAGATAACTGCTGCAGCATACGGGCGTCTGGCAAACCTAAGAAAAGCGTTCCAATACCTCACTAAGGAATCGTTCAAGACTCTGTACACCATATACGTCAGGCCCATACTGGAGTATGCAGCACCAGTTTGGAACCCACACCTGGTCAAGCACGTCAATAAATTAGAGAAAGTGCAAAGGTTTGCAACAAGACTAGTCCCAGAGCTAAGGGGATTGTCCTACGAAGAAAGGTTAAGGGAAATCGGCCTGACGACACTAGATGACAGGATGGTTAGGGGTGACATGATAACGACATATAAAATACTACGAGGAATAGATAAGGTGGACAGAGACAAGATGTTCCAGAGAGGGGACACAGAAACAAGGGGTCACAATTGGAAGTTGAAGACTCAGATGAGTCAAAGGGATGTTAGGAAGTATTTCTTCAGTCATAGAGTTGTCAGGAAGTGGAATAGCCTAGAAAGTGACGTAGTGGAGGCAGGAACCATACATAGTTTTAAGACTAGGTTTGATAAAGCTCATGGAGTAGGGAGAGAGAGGACCGAGTAGCAATCAGTGAAGAATCGGGGCCAGGAGCTATGAATCGACCCCTGCAACCACAAATAGGTAAGTACAAATAGGTGAGTACACACACACACACACACAAACAGATTCACTGTTTATGTCACTAACATCAATCTTCAATAAATCAATCGAAACAGGGCCACTGTCTGAGGTGTGAATAACAGCAAATGTAGTCCGTATTTTTAAGAAAGGAAACAGACAGGCTGCACTAAACTACAGACCAGTGTCGCTGACGTGCACTGTATATAAAGTTATAGAGAAGATTATAAGGGAAAAGAGTGGTGGAGCACCTAGAAAGGAATGGATTTGACAACCAACACGGACTGAGTGAAAGGAAATCCTGGATCACAAACCTATTAAAATTCTATGATAAGGTAACAGAAGTAAGAAAGGAGAAAGAGGGGGATGGGTAGACTGCATCTTCTAGGAGTCTAAGAAGGGTTTCGACACAGTACCACACATGAGACGGGATGAAATGTTAGAGGAGTAGACAAGAATAGGAGGAAAAGTACTGCAATGGATCAGGAAATGCCTGAGAGGAAGGAAAACAACGTGTGTCGGTACGAGACGAGGTGTCACAGTGGATGCATGGTCGAATGGGGTTCCACAAGGCTCACTCTTAGGTCCGGTGCTGTTTCTTTTATATGTGATTGACATGACGGAGGGGATAGAGTCAGAGGAGTCCCTGTTTGCAAACGATGTGAAACTAATGAGGAGAATACAAGTGGACGAGGATCAGGAAAGCCTACGAGGGGATCTGGGTAGGCTGCAAGCCTAGTCCGACAAATGGCTCAAGGAGTTTAACCCCAGCAAGGACAAAGTTATGAAGCTTGGAGAAGGTTGCAAAATTCATCAAGGAAAAGGATCTTGGAGTGAACATCATACCGAACACATCTGAGGCGCACAACAACCAAATATCTGCTGCAGCATTCGGGCGCCTGGTAAACCTAAGAATAGCGTTTCGACATCTAAGGAGTCATTCAGGACACTGTACACCGTGTACGTCAGGTCTATATTGGAGTATGCAGCACCAGTATAGAACCCACACCTGGTCAAACACATCAAGAAAATTAGAGAAAGTGCAAAGGTTCGCAACAAGACTAGTCCCGGATCTGAGAAATCTGTCCTACAAGGAGAGAGTAAAGGAACTCAACCTGACAACACCAGAAGACAGGAGGGATAGGGTGGACATAATATATATCTAATACTGAGAGGAATTGACAAGGTGGATAGGGACAGAATGTTTCAGAGATGTGACACAACAAGGGGTCACAACTGGAAGTTGAAGACTCAGATGAGTCACAGTGATGTTACCAGTACTTTTTCAGTCATGGAGTTGTCAGGAAGTGAAACAATCTGGAGAGTGATGTAGTGGAGGCAGGATCCATACATAGCTTTAAGAAAAGGTATGATGAAAGCTCGTGGAGCAGGGAGAGAGTGGACTTAGTAGCGAAGAGGTGGGGCCAGGAGCTATGACTCGACCTCTGCAACCACAATTATGTGAGTGCACACACACACACACACACACACACATGGCGGAAGGGATAGATTCAGAAGTGTCTCTGTTTGCAGATGATGTGAAGTTAATGAGGAGAATCAAATCAGATGAGGATCAGGCAGGACTACAAAGAGACCTGGAGAGGCTGGACACCTGGTCTAGCAACTGGCTTCTCGAATTTAACCCCGCTAAATGCAAAGTCATGAAGATCGGGGAAGGGCAAAGAAGATCGCAGACAGAGTATAGTCTAGGTGGCCAAAGACTGCAAACCTCACTCAAGGAGAAAGATCTTGGGGAGAGTATAACACCAAGCACGTCTCGTGAAGCACACATCGACCAGATAACTGCTGCAGCATATGGGCGACTGGCAAACCTGAGAATAGCGTTCCGATACCTTAGCAAGAAATCGTTCAAAACACTGTACACCGTGTACGTCAGGCCCATACTGGAGTATGCAGCACCAGTTTGGAACCCACACCTGGTCAAGCACGTCAAGAAATTAGAGAAAGTGCAAACGTTTGCAACAAGGCTGGTTCCAGAGCTAAGGGAAATGTCCTACGAAGAAAGGTTAAGGGAAATCGGCCTGACAACACTGGAGGACAGGAGGGTTAGTGGAGACATGATAACGACATACAAAATACTGCGAGGAATAGATAAGGTGGACAGAGACAGGATGTTCCAGAGATATGGCACAGAAACAAGGGGTCACAATTGGAAGTTGAAGACTCAGATGAGTCAAAGGGATGTTAGGAAATATTTATTCAGTCACAGAGATGTCAGGAAGTGGAATAGTCTGGAAAGTGATGTGGTGGATGCAGGAACCATACATAGTTTAAGACGAGGTATGATAAAGCTCATGGAGCAGGGAGAGAGAGAGGACCTAGTAGCGGTCAGTGAAAAGGCGGGGCCAGGAGCTGAGTCTCGACCCCTGCAACCACAAATAGGTGAGTGAAAACACACACACAAAACACACACACACACAAAACACACACACAAAACACACACACACACACACACACACACACAAAACACACACACAAAACAAACACACACAAAACACACACACACAAAACACACATACACACAAAACACACATACAAAACACACACACACACAAAACACACACACACACACACCTAGTAACGACCAGTGAAGAGGCTGGGCTAGGATCTGTGAATCGACCCCTGCAACCACAATTAGACGAGTACACACATTTAAAACACGCACACACGCCCACACATAAAACACACACACACACACACTGACGAATCCAGATATATAAGAAACATAAATCGTCACAGAGTATATTAGCAAATAAACAGTAATCAAAGCTGGAAGTAATCTACACTAATGACCAATGATTACCCTCGTCGTGTCGGGTTATTAAAGCAGAGTAGGTCATTTGCCTACCTGTAATTACATATAATTAGTGGGTCCAACTGCACCTGCCTCTGAGTCGGGATACCAGTGTGGTCGTCCCTGATTCAAAGAAGTGATGTGGTGAAGTGCTCGTCGTCCAAGGATCTAGAGCTCTCCTCCCTATGTCACTTCTAGAGGGATCATGCACTGGATCATGCACTGGATCATGCACTGGATCATGCATTGAATCACACTGAATCATGAATTAAAAATGGATCAAACTGCCATGAATATCATTCTCCTGGTTAGTTTGACTCCTATAAGTTTAGCTTTCTTCAATAATAATTATAATAATAATTATTATTATTGAAGATAGCTAAACTTATAGGAGTCATACTAACCAGGAGAATGATATTCATGGCAGTTTGATCCATTTTTAAGTCATGATTCAGTGTGATTCAATGCACTGAATCATGAATTAGTTGTTTTTCATTATTAGGTATCCCCAGGGTTAGTATTCCTAGAGACAGTATCCCCAGGGTCAGTATGTCTAGGGACAGTATCCCCAAGGGTAGTATTCCTAGGGACAGTATCCCCACGAAAAGGAGCTACCTACGATGGTATTCCCATAAGAGAGGGATTACCATGGACATTATTCCACTAAGAGCCTTCCTATTATGGTATCCCTACAAGAGACTACATAAGACGGTATTCCCATAACAAAGGAGACACCATATTGCTGGTGGAGAGCTCTTGATCATAGGAACTGAGGCTGTCATCTGAGATCAAAATTGTTTACATGGAACTCAGTTTTAACTGAACGAGTCACCGGGTTCCTGACAAACTGTCATTACAAACTGTTACTACAAACTGTCTCTTCAACAAATCACTACAAACTGTCATTACAAACTGTCTCTTCAACAAATCACTAGAAACTGTCATTACAAACTGTCTCTTCAACAAATTACTACAAACTGTCATTACAAACTGTCTCTTCAACAAATCACTACAGTCACTACAAACTGTCTCTTCAACAAATCACTACAGTCATTACAAACTGTCTCTTCAACAAATCACTACAGTCATTACAAACTGTCTCTTCAACAAATCACTACAAACTGTCATTACAAACTGTCACTACAAAATGTCTCTACAACAAATCACTACAAACGGGAATCGTATCGGTTAAATGGGTCGTGGCAAATGTGATACTCATTTACACAGTGGGAGGTGTATAAGTCCCTAGCTCCATATTACAGGCCACTTGGCTTAACCTCAACTGTAGAAAAATTGATGGAATCAGTAATTTCAGATGTAATTTCGAAGCCACCTTGAAAGGTATAATTTTATCTCTGAATCTCAACATGGTTTTACAAAGCGACGCTCAGGCCTCACAAATTTACAAACTTTTTCACTAAGGTATTTGAGGTGATAGACCAAGATAATGAACGTGATAATGCAATATTGCTTACATGGAATTGAGCAAGGAGTATGATAGAGTTTCTCACAGTCGACTGTGAAGTAGCGGCACATGGCATAGCAGGGAAAATTTTCTCCTTTAGAGGGCAATATGGTTTCAGAGCAGGTCACTCCTGCCTTTCGCAACTATTGGACCACTATAAGGCTTTAGATGCACTGGAAAACAAACAGAATGCAGATGTAGTTTACACAGATTTTGCAAAAGCCTTTGACAAGTGCGATCATGGTGTAATAGCACACAATATGCGTGCTAAAGGGATAACTGGCAAAGTAGGAAGATGGATCTTCAACTTTCTAACCAATCGAACACAAATAGTGGTAAACAGAGTTAAATTGGAAGCTGCCATAGTAAAGAGCTCTGTCCCACAAGGCACAGTACTCATTCTCATATCAGACAGAGATGTAAACCATAGCACCGTATCATCCTTTGCATGAGAGTGTCATCCAATGAGGACACGGCAAGTCTCCAAGAAGACATAAACCAAGTTTTTCAATGGGCAACGGAGAACAATATGATGTTCAATGAAGACAAATTCCAACTACTCCGTTATGGAAAACTGGAGGAAATAATAGCTAGGACTGAGTATATTACAAACTCTAATCACACAATTGAGCAGAAAAATAATGTGAAGGACCTGGGTGTGGTAATGTCCGAAGACCTCACCTTCAAGGACCACAACAGTGCCACTATCACATCTGCGAGGAAACTGATAGAATGGATAATGAGAACATTCAAGACAAGAGATGCCAAGCCAATGATGATTCTTTTTAAATCACTTGTTCTCTCTAGGCTGGAATACTGCTGTGCATTAACATCTCCATTCAAGGCAGGTAAAATTGCATATCTAGAGAATGTACAGAGAACCTTTACTGCACGTATAAGTTCCATCAAACACCTTAACTACTGGGAACGCTTGGAAGCACTTGACTTGTACTCACTGGAGAGGAGGCGAGAGAGATATATCATAATCTACACCTGGAAGATCCTGGAGGGACTGGTCCCTAATCTGCACAAAGAAATCACTCACTACGAAAGGAAAAGACTTGGCAGGCGGTGCAACGTACCCCCAGTGAAAAGTAGGGGCGCCACTGGTACACTAAGAGAAAACACAATAAGTGTCCGGGACCCAAGACTGTTCAACAGCCTACCACCAGCCATAAGGGAAATTACTAGTAGACCCCTGGTTGTCTTGAAGAGGGAGCTGGACAGATACCTAAAGTCGGTACCGGATCAGCCGGGCTGTGGTTCGTACGTTGGACTAGGTACGGCCAGCAGTAACAGCCTCGTTGATCAAGCCCTGATCCACCGGGAGGCCTGGTCGTGGACCGGGTCGCGGGGGCGCTGATCCCCGGAATGCCCTCCAGGTAGACTCCAGGCAGGTAGGCATAGTTGAACGATACCTGGAGTTTACCTGAAGGTGGTTCCGGGAAATCAACGCCCCCGTTGCCCAATCCTCGACCAGACGTCTCGGTGGATCAGTGCCTGATCAAGCAGGCTGTTATTGCTGGCCGCATACAATCCAACATACGAACAACAGTGTTTGCATGAATAAGGAGAAATCAGCATAAGGGCCAGTTAAAATTAGTGTTCCATAGGTTTCAATACTACTGTTCACAGTATACATACATATCATACATAAATACATAGTGACATTAGCAAGTTTGACAATGCCTATAAAACAGATCACAGAACGGGTGGGGTTTAAACCATGGCAAGTGAGTCCTCAAGCACACTGGCCTGTGACCATGGGTTTGATCCCCACCAGATTAGTGATTTGTTTGCAATCTTGTTATGACGATTTCGGGACCCAAGAAAACAGAATGCAAAATAAATTCGTACAAAGACACTAGTCACAGCATTATGCCGGGTAAGCGCGCCGGCATAATGCCGTGACTAGCACTCTAGGTCAATGTGAGGCAATGTTAGGTTGTAATACTGGGAGAAGAAAATAACTGTGGCACGTATAAACGAACTTCTTAAAACGAATGCTAAAATGACTTACCGTATTTTCCGGCGTATAAGGCGCGCCTTTTTTTTCCCAAGGAAAGTCTTAGAAAATCACCGTGTGACCGCAGGGCCGCAGTCCCTAAAGCCCACGCCGTAATCCAGCCGCTGGCTGCGGCTTATACGCTCAAGGTCAGGGTCAAGGGTAGACTTTGGGTTACTGGCAAGTGGTGTTTTATCAAAGGACATGCAGTTTATTATAGTAATAAGGCTATAATACTCGTAGGAAAATACTGTAGCTCAGATTAAGAAGAATCTAAAATTAAGACAAGAGTGCACAACGGTGCACAACGTGGCGCAATGAAGCCAAGATAATGTTTGGTTTTATATCAAAAGTATAAATAATAATAAGTTTTCAGGTTATACTTCAATGTTATATATCCTTAGTAAGGCCTCTTTTAAACTATGCTACTCATTTCTAATCGCCATATTACGAATTGACATAAATGTAATGGAAAACATACTGAGAAAGTTGACGATTTTGATCCCTCGTATCAGAAAACTTTCCCCACACAGGAAGAGAGCACTGTCTCTGTACTTGGGTCCACTTAAATCAGACTCCATGGCCTACCTTGTCAGAGTATGCAAGTCAATTGAATGCAATGGAAAGAAAGACGTAGCAGATCCCGAAAGAAGCTGTGTCTGCAAGAATATTTTACCTCAACACTGCAGATGGTCGCTCACATTCCCTGACGTCTGGGTACCATTGGAACTACTGTTTCCAGCACTAAGTGTGTAGTAAAGGAGAATAAGCAGTATCTGATAAAACTGTGTAAACACGACTAAGTTTTATGACAGCTAGCGTCTGACAGGCTTCACGACAGCTAGCGTCTGACAGGCTTCACGACAGCTAGCGTCTGACAGGCTTCACGACAGCTAGCGTCTGACAGGCTTCACGACAGCTAGCGTCTGACAGGCTTCACGACAGCTAGCGTCTGACAGGCTTCACGACAGCTAGCGTCTGACAGGCTTCACCACAGCTAGCGTCTGACAGGCTTCACCACAGCTAGCGTCTGACAGGCTTCACGACAGCTAGCGTCTGACAGGCTTCACCACAGCTAGCGTCTGACAGGCTTCACCACAGCTAGCGTCTGACAGGCTTCACGACAGCTAGCGTCTGACAGGCTTCACGACAGCTAGCGTCTGACAGGCTTCACGACAGCTAGCGTCTGACAGGCTTCACCACAGCTAGCGTCTGACAGGCTTCACGACAGCTAGCGTCTGACAGGCTTCACCACAGCTAGCGTCTGACAGGCTTCACCACAGCTAGCGTCTGACAGGCTTCACGACAGCTAGCGTCTGACAGGCTTCACGACAGCTAGCGTCTGACAGGCTTCACGACAGCTAGCGTCTGACAGGCTTCACGACAGCTAGCGTCTGACAGGCTTCACGACAGCTAGCGTCTGACAGGCTTCACGACAGCTAGCGTCTGATAGGCTTCACCACAGCTAGCGTCTGACAGGCTTCACGACAGCTAGCGTCTGACAGGCTTCACCACAGCTAGCGTCTGACAGGCTTCACCACAGCTAGCGTCTGACAGGCTTCACCACAGCTAGCGTCTGACAGGCTTCACCACAGCTAGCGTCTGACAGGCTTCACGAAAGCTAGCGTCTGACAGGCTTCACGACAGCTAGCGTCTGACAGGCTTCACCACAGCTAGCGTCTGACAGGCTTCACGACAGCTAGCGTCTGACAGGCTTCACGACAGCTAGCGTCTGACAGGCTTCACGACAGCTAGCGTCTGATAGGCTTCACCACAGCTAGCGTCTGACAGGCTTCACGACAGCTAGCGTCTGACAGGCTTCACCACAGCTAGCGTCTGACAGGCTTCACCACAGCTAGCGTCTGACAGGCTTCACCACAGCTAGCGTCTGACAGGCTTCACCACAGCTAGCGTCTGACAGGCTTCACGAAAGCTAGCGTCTGACAGGCTTCACGACAGCTAGCGTCTGACAGGCTTCACCACAGCTAGCGTCTGACAGGCTTCACGACAGCTAGCGTCTGACAGGCTTCACCACAGCTAGCGTCTGACAGGCTTCACCACAGCTAGCGTCTGAAAAAAATCTACATTCACACTTCCTTTATATTTCAGTTTTCTGGTACCAATTTTTCCTTTCCATCGCTACCATTCCAATGGTCGACGAAGGAAGGGTTTATCAATAATGGAAAGACAAACCTTGACTAGAATTAAAACTTTATGCGCACTGAGAAATATAAAAAATAATATATATATAAAAACTACCTGTACTTTCATTCAGAAGTCGAATGTGCTCATCCAATGAGCGGTACTGTGCACACGCAGCTCATCCTGCAGTACTGTGCACACGCAGCTCATCCTGCAGTACTGTGCACACGCAGCTCATCCTGCAGTACTGTGCACACGCAGCTCATCCTGCAGTACTGTGCACACGCAACTCATCCAATGAGCGGTACTGTGCACACGCAGCTCATCCAATGAGCGGTACTGTGCACACGCAGCTCATCCTGCAGTACTGTGCACATGCAGCTCATCCTACAGTACTGTGCACACGCATCTCATCCTGCAGTACTGTGCACACGCAGCTCATCCTGCAGTACTGCACGCAGCTCATCCTGCGGTACTGTGCACACGCAGCTCATCCTGCAGTACTGTGCACACGCAGCTCATCCTGCGGTACTGTGCACACGCAGCTCATCCTGCGGTACTGTGCACAGCAGCTCATCCTGCGGTACTGTGCACACGCAGCTCATCCTGCGGTACTGTGCACACGCAGCTCATCCTGCGTACTGTGCCACGCACTCATCCTGCGTACTGCACCGCAGCTCATCCTGCAGTACTGTGCACACGCAGCTCATCCTGCGGTACTGTGCACACGCAGCTCATCCTGCAGTACTGTGCACACGCAGCTCATCCTGCGGTACTGTGCACACGCAGCTCATCCTGCAGTACTGTGCACACGCAGCTCATCCTGCGGTACTGTGCACACGCAGCTCATCCTGCAGTACTGTGCACACGCAGCTCATCCTGCGGTACTGTGCACACGCAACTCATCCTGCAGTACTGTGCACACGCAGCTCATCCTGCGGTACTGTGCACACGCAGCTCATCTTGCGGTACTGTGCACACGCAGCTCATCCTGCGGTACTGTGCACACGCAGCTCATCCTGCGGTACTGTGCACACGCAGCTCATCCTGCAGTACTGTGCACACGCAGCTCATCCTGCGGTACTGTGCACACGCAACTCATCCTGCAGTACTGTGCACACGCAGCTCATCCTGCGGTACTGTGCACACGCAGCTCATCCTGCGGTACTGTGCACACGCAGCTCATCCTGCGGTACTGTGCACACGCAGCTCATCCTGCGGTACTGTGCACACGCAGCTCATCCTGCAGTACTGTGCACACGCAGCTCATCCTGCGGTACTGTGCACACGCAACTCATCCTGCAGTACTGTGCACACGCAGCTCATCCTGCGGTACTGTGCACACGCAGCTCATCCTGCGGTACTGTGCACACGCAGCTCATCCTGCGGTACTGTGCACACGCAACTCATCCTGCGGTACTGTGCACACGCAGCTCATCCTGCGGTACTGTGCACACGCAGCTCATCCTGCAGTACTGTGCACACGCAGCTCATCCTGCGGTACTGTGCACACGCAGCTCATCCTGCGGTACTGTGCACACGCAGCTCATCCTGCGGTACTGTGCACACGCAGCTCATCCTGCGGTACTGTGCACACGCAGCTCATCCTGCAGTACTGTGCACACGCAGCTCATCCTGCAGTACTGTGCACACGCAACTCATCCTGCAGTACTGTGCACACGCAGCTCATCCTGCAGTACTGTGCACACGCAGCTCATCCTGCAGTACTGTGCACACGCAGCTCATCCTGCAGTACTGTGCACACGCAGCTCATCCTGCAGTACTGTGCACACGCAGCTCATCCTGCGGTACTGTGCACACGCAGCTCATCTTGCGGTACTGTGCACACGCAGCTCATCCTGCGGTACTGTGCACACGCAGCTCATCCTGCGGTACTGTGCACACGCAGCTCATCCTGCGGTACTGTGCACACGCAGCTCATCCTGCGGTACTGTGCACACGCAGCTCATCCTGCGGTACTGTGCACACGCAGCTCATCCTGCGGTACTGTGCACACGCAGCTCATCCTGCAGTACTGTGCACACGCAGCTCATCCTGCAGTACTGTGAAACGCAGCTCATCCTGCAGTACTGTGCACACATCTCATCCTGCGGTACTGTGCACACGCAGCTCATCCTGCAGTACTGTGCACACGCAGCTCATCCTGCGGTACTGTGCACACGCAGCTCATCCTGCAGTACTGTGCACACGCAGCTCATCCTGCGTACTGTGCACACGCAGCTCATCCTGCGGTACTGTGCACACGCAGCTCATCCTGCGGTACTGTGCACACGCAGCTCATCCTGCAGTACTGTGCACACGCAGCTCATCCTGCAGTACTGTGCACACGCAGCTCATCCTGCAGTACTGTGCACACGCAACTCATCCTACAGTACTGTGCACACGCAGCTCATCCTGCGGTACTGTGCACACGCAGCTCATCCTACAGTACTGTGCACACGCAGCTCATCCAACAGTACTGTGCACACGCAGCTCATCCTGCAGTACTGTGCACACGCAGCTCATCCTACAGTACTGTGCACACGCAGCTCATCCAACATGTTGGTTTAGAGAAACACGTAAGCAAACATTGGGACATATTTATTAGAAAACGTTTTCTAATAAATATGTCTTAGTGTTTGTTTACGTGTTTTTTCTGAACCAACTTTCAGGTTAATCCTGTGATGTGTAATTTGTGGCGCAGTTAATATATGCCCCCTCACGGGAGACTGTTTGTGAGTTTCACTACGATCAGCTTGTTGATTACCATGATATAAACAGAAGATCAAACTTTCTCCTGAAAAATCAACCCGAGAGATACTCAACACTGCTTCTATGTCAACTCTATGGGAATTGCTTACATTACCTTGTATTATCATGTATTTTTACATAATAATACAAGTTCGAGTTTCGTTTCATCATACACACACCGTCTCATCATCCTTAAGGCAATCATACCAGCTCAAGACAAGGCCACCTGGACACTCCACATATCAAAATAAAGAGCATTCTTCTATCATGTCTTAACTAATCAATACATTTTGTAAGCACTGACCTGTATAGTTGACCGGGGTCATGGCTACTGACCAACATGTTCTGAAGTAGCGGTATGTATGTAACCTGTTTGCTAAGGCACTTAGATAAAAACACTAGTCTAAACGAAGCTTTGCTAGCTCTGAGGGAAGCACATTTGTAGGAGGCGAGAGCAAAGGCTGAAGTAAACAAGGGAGAGAGGTGTTGGAGAGTGGCATTCGTAATGTAAACATACTCACTCTCCAATCTTCCATTTCAGGTGTGTCAACTCTTTCATGTTTTTTTTGTATATTTGGTAAAGAAAATCCTACACGTTGATGTTGGCTTTAAGATTATCCCTGCAGTGTTGCCGGCACTATGACAAGCAACACTTTAAGTTCCGCAAAAGTCCATTTATTGCTTAGCAGAATTGGCTCAATACTTACAAACACCGCCTCTGGGAGAAAGAGAGCGGAGGTAACCTCTTGTGGTAAGGAACTGGTGCCAGTAGAGTTCCATCTCCCCACGCATGAACTGGAACAAATTTACTTGATGTGGAATCTCTCTGGCAGATTTCCAAGTGACTAATCCAAGTTAGTTAACCCTTATGAGGTTTCTACTCACTGGTCGCAGGGGCGGATCTGCTGTGAAACAATGACGCTTAAGCTTCAGGGCCCATAATCCCGGAGGGGCCCCAGAAGCAACTTTAGTCCGCATTGCTTAAAAATTTTGGGTCTACTGTATGAGAAGGGGTTGCGAAGGGGCCCCCATAACAGTTTAAGCTTCAGGGCCCAAAAAAATGTAGGTCCGCCACTGGATGCCAGATATTCAATATTTATTATTTTCTTAACTGATTAGAATCTGGAGCAACTTTCGTTACTACTGACAGTCATTTCTTATGACATAAGAACATAATAATGGAGGAACACTGCAGCAGGCCTCTTGGCCCATACTAGGCAAGTCCTTCACAATCCATCCCACTAACAATGCATTTTCAATGCTACCCAAGAAATAAGCTGAGAAATAATGACTGAGACACTTGTGCAATATTTGGGAACCTTCTGAGAAAGCGTTTCCCCAGCCAAGGGTTTTGTCAGTCGAATACAGAGAAGAAAGAGGGAAAAAGAGACAGAGTTTGAGATAATCATTCCTTCAGCCTGGAATCAAAGTGTTCAGTCCATCAGTCTAGGAGAAAGTACTTTCTTCAAGACTCCAGGCTGAAGAAAGTACTTTCTTCAAGATTCCAGGCTGAAGAAAGTACTTTCTTCAAGATTCCAGGCTGAAAAAAGTACTTTCTTCAAGACTCCAGGCTGAAGAAAGTACTTTCTTCAAGACTCCAGGCTGAAGAAAGTGCTTTCTTCAAGACTCCAGGCTGAAGAAAGTACTTTCTTCAAGACTCCAGGCTGAAGAAAGTACTTTCATCAAGACTCCAGGCTGAAGAAAGTACTTTCTTCAAGATTCCAGGCTGGAGAAAGTACTTTCTTCAAGATTCCAGGCTGAAGAAAGTACTTTCTTCAAGATTCCAGGCTGAAGAAAGTACTTTCTTCAAGACTCCAGGCTGAAGAAAGTACTTTTTCAAGACTCCAGGCTGAAGAAAGTACTTTCTTCAAGACTCCAGGCTGAAGAAAGTACTTTCTTCAAGATTCCAGGCTGAAGAAAGTACTTTCTTCAAGACTCCAGGCTGAAGAAAGTACTTTCTTCAAGATTCCAGGCTGAAGAAAGTACTTTCTTCAAGACTCCAGGCTGAAGAAAGTACTTTCTTCAAGACTCCAGGCTGAAGAAAGTACTTTCTTCAAGATTCCAGGCTGAAGAAAGTACTTTCTTCAAGATCCAGGCTGAAGAAAGTACTTTCTTCAAGACTCCAGGCTGAAGAAAGTACTTTCTTCAAGACTCCAGGCTGAAGAAAGTACTTTCTTCAAGACTCCAGGCTGAAGAAAGTACTTTCTTCAAGATTCCAGGCTGAAGAAAGTACTTTCTTCAAGATTCCAGGCTGAAGAAAGTACTTTCTTCAAGATTCCAGGCTGAAGAAAGTACTTTCTTCAAGATTCCAGGCTGAAGAAAGTACTTTCTTCAAGACTCCAGGCTGAAGAAAGTACTTTCTTCAAGATTCCAGGCTGAAGAAAGTACTTTCTTCAAGATTCCAGGCTGAAGAAAGTACTTTCTTCAAGATTCCAGGCTGAAGAAAGTACTTTCTTCAAGACTCCAGGCTGAAGAAAGTACTTTCTTCAAGATTCCAGGCTGAAGAAAGTACTTTCTTCAAGATTCCAGGCTGAAGAAAGTACTTTCTTCAAGATTCCAGGCTGAAGAAAGTACTTTCTTCAAGATTCCAGGCTGAAGAAAGTACTTTCTTCAAGATTCCAGGCTGAAGAAAGTACTTTCTTCAAGATTCCAGGCTGAGGGACTGATTTCCTCAAACTCCTCCTCTTTTTCCATCGTTCTTCTTTGTATTGGACTGACACAAGTGTCTCATTCTTCAACTTATTAGTTTTGTTAACCAATTTATCAGTTATTTTTCGCAAACTGTGGACTGCTAATGTCATATCCAACTAATTGTATAAGTTAATTCAAGTAAGCTCATACAGGTTTAGATTCTTACAATTGTTTTACATAAATGTGTGAATTAGATAACTCAATAAAGTCATCATTATTGCCTTTGTAGTCCTTGTATTACGTAATTATTAGATACAGCAAATTATCAATTATTAACAAAGTAATCATCGACAGTTATTTTCCCCTCAGACTGTATAATAAGTCACATCCCCAAGAAGTGTAACTGTTCTTTGATAGTTATTTTTCCCCTTCTCATATTGTTCAACAGCATTTTGCACTACCAGTCACTTCCCCAGACTGTTACCTTCATGACTCTACGAAATCGTAATGACATGATTGCAAACGAACCATACCTTGGGCGGGGATAGAACCCGCGGTCAGTCATAAAACTCCAGACCGACGCGTTAGCCACTGGGCCAGCTGGCTACAACAAGATTCATCCAACTAGGTATATTTATACACCATAGGAAGGTTAGCATGGGCACCACTGTGACTACAAATGCATGAATCTTATTGTAGCCAGCTGGCCCAGTGGCTAGAGCGTCGGTCTGGAGTTTTATGACTCTCTGATCGCGGGTTCTATCCCCACCCGTGGTATGGTTTGTTACTTACCTTTGATTGGTGTGTAGATGTTGAGGTAGAGACAGTCCTCGCTCTGGTTGGACAGCAGCGGCAGGAGGCGCTGAAGGTACCTGAACCTGCCCTCGGGCATGCGCTTCAGCGCCTCTCGACGGTTGGTGACATCGGGCAATTTCTGAGGGCATACTGGGGGCATTTTATCGGCTTTCCTCACACCGGACCAGTGGAGCGGGGACATAGGGGGCATGAATCTCAGGTCCCCAACGGGAGGGGCAGCGTAGGGAACCCCGAGGAACACAGCCACGGGTTTCAGGGCCCTGTGGTTCGGGGTCACTATGAGGCCTCTCAAAGCACCGGAGCTTGTCGACACTACATGTGATGACCTGATAAACCCATCCACGCCCACGCCCACGCTCGCTAGCACCACCGCCGCCCATGCCACAACCCCCGCCCACTGAAGCCAACACACACACATCATGGAGTATTTCTTATTTCCAAACACCAGAGAGATATATTTTTAATACATAAATAACTTTCAATGGATTCAAAAGTTTTTTTTTTCTAAACTTCTCGAAAAATTTCAATATTTTTTCAATTAATTTCGCTCCCTAGACGGAGTCATCTATCACCACTATAACACATTTTTTTTTCCTTCACACTGAAAGCAAGAAAATAAATGACTCATCACAGAATAAATATAAATTTTCACATATTTTCACACATTCCAGCAACTTAGTGTTCCAGGTAGGTAGGCAGGAACACATTACCACTTCAAAACTAAAGAGGCAAATATTTTTATCCACTTATCAAGTGGAGAGACACTTGCCCCCACCACCACACTTTTAGACACTTCAAACGTCTAAGTGTAACTCTTTTACCACCACACTAGTACACACTTTAACACACACTTAAGAAATTACTTGCATTACCTTTTCACATGAAGATCTTAGCTCTGTTTTTCTCTGGGGTTGTTTCTCAGCTAAGCTTCGTTTCCAAGCTGGCAAGAGTATATACACCGAAGGGTGTGCATTTTTTCACTGTATATATGAGCTGTATATATATTTTTTCACTGCTATATGAGCTAGATACCTCAAAGGCGGTGAGATCAGATAATATCTCACCTTGGGTCGTGAGAGAGGGTGCAGAGGCACTGTGTGTGTCACTGTTTCTCGACGGTGTTACACTGTAGACTCACAGTGATGACACTGCACAAAGTTGTTTCGTAAACTTTTAATGCATTTCACGTACTGCAAAATTCCTTGTATATTATCATTATTAATTCCATTATTATATCATTATTATTTTCATTTATATATTTTCATTATTATTATTTTCATTATTATTATTTTCATTATTATTTTCATTATTATTATTTTCATTATTATTATTTTCATTATTACCATTTTCATTATCATTATTATCATTTTCATTATCATTATTATTTTCATTATTATCATTATTATTTTAATTATTATTATCTTCATTATTATCATTATTATTTTCATTATTATTATTTTCATTATTATCATTATTATTTTCATTATTATTATTTTCATTATTATCATTATTATTTTCATTATTATTATTTTCATTATTATCATTATTATTTTCATTATTATTATTTTCATTATTATTTTCATTATTATTATTTTCATTATTATCATTATTATTTATTTAGTTATTATTATTACTATTGTTATTATTTGTATTATTATTGGTAGAATTACCGACAATATGTTAGATAAAAGGCCACAGATGCAACTAATGTGTTATTTTATTATGGCAACGTTTCGCTCAACTTGAGCGAAACGGCTTGTCAACGCTCCTGGAGAGCGAAACGTTGCCACAGTAAAATGTCACATTAGTTGTATCTGTGGAATTTTTACCTAGCATTATAATTGTTGTTTTCAGTAAGCTATAAACCCGTAGGGGGTCAGAGCGGCTGGTGGGGGAGAGAGAGGGGGGGGGATGAGAGGCATTCGGGTTCGATCCGAGGAACGGTGAGGACGGGTTCAGTTTCGAGGATCAAGAACCCTTCGTTATATTTTCTTTAGGAACGTTCGTGGTGATTGAGAAACAGAAGAGAATTCCTGTTGGAAGTAACGGTGAAAGGGAATGCTGGTAATCCTGTTTTTGCGACGTTGGATAACGGAAAGAGCACAACGGTAGTCTGTTTTTCTTTCTAAAGTATCACACACACACAGGAGGGTTAGAGGAGACATGATAACGACATACAAAATACTGCGGGGAATTGACAAGGTAGATGGTGACAGGATGTTCCAGAGAGGGAACACAGAAACAAGGGGACACAACTGGAAGCTGAAGACTCAGATGAGTCAAAGGGATGTTAGGAAGTATTTCTTCAGCCATAGAGTTGTCAGGAAGTGGAATAGTCTAGCAAGTGATGTAGTGGAGGCAGGAACCATACATAGCTTTAAGACGAGGTATGATAAAGCTCATGGAGCAGGGAGAGAAGGGACCCAGTAGCGGTCAGTGAAGAGGCGGGGCCAGGAGCTGAGTCTCGACCCCTGCAACCACAATTAGGTGAGTACACACACACACTTCTGGGAAGTGATGTAGTGGAGGCAGGATCCATACATAGCTTTAAGAAGAGGTATGATAAAGCTCATGGAGCAGGGAGAGTGACCCAGTAGCGACCAGTGAAGAGGCGGAGCCAGAAGGTGACTCGACCCTGCAACCACAACTAGGCGAGTACACCCCCCTCCCCCACACACACGACATATATACAATGATCATACATATCAAGAAACTGAATAATGGTAGAGGTTTGCAACATGACTAGTCCCAGAGCTGTGAGGAGGTATTAAAGGAGTTAAAGGTAATGACACTAGATGATACAAGAACTGGAGGAGATATGATAACGACGTACAAACTACCGAGATGAACTGATAAGGAAGACTGGGACAGATTGTTAGGGAGACGGGAAACAGGTACACGAGGGCACAGGTACATACGAGTCACAGGGCTGTTAGGAACTATTTCTTCAGCCCTTGCCTAGTCAGGAAATGGATCGTCCTGGATAGCGAAGTGGAAGAGCAGGATCCATGCATAGCTTTAAGAAAAGGTACGATATGGCTTCCTAAACTAGAAGAGAGAGGTTAATACACAGAGACATTGTTTACACTTTGTAAGTCATAAAAATATGGCTCATAAACTTTTATTTTTTAATAAAAATATAATACGTGCAATAAATCCTGCTACTGAGAAGACATAATAATAAAGTGAAGAAGAAGAAAGAGGAGAAAAGAGGGATGAAATGGAAAAGAGGAGGAAAATAAGAGAAATATGAACAAGAGCTGAAAACCAGGGAAGCCTGTAAAGGGATTTTAAAACTGATATATGAAAATCCTTCTGGTGTCATGAGTGACACTTGTGAAGGTTTAAATGCTTGGGTTCCAGCAGATATGCCAGTAAGAACGGGGGTTTAGTCGTCAGGAAACAAGTCCCTTGACACGAGTCTTGGTGACATGCTAAGCCTCATATGATGACACGGGTCATTTGACACGTGTCTTGCTCATGTGATGAGCCTCTCATATGATTGAGAGCCATTGACACATGTCAAGTGACACATGTCAATGGCTCCTGAAGAGTTTCGTAGAGATTTCATTGTGACATCGATTAGTTGTATCTGATATTATAAGCTCACTCCAAATATATGCCATGAGTTGATGACTTCTCACTACGGGGTTTCTTATAGTTGGATATGCCTAAAATAGGCATAAGCTTTCGGGGCTCTTTCACCCTTAGAATAATAAAAGAATATTTAAATTTGCTATAAAAGGCTTGAAAAAACCTAGAACGTGAAAATAATTCGAAATGTCATGGTTTTTCGTTTCAGATAATGAGGCGGCAGATTTATGTGGATGTTGATTTAATGTTGATAGCTGGTAAAAGTAATTTTCTGGTGGCAATGTCACCTGAGAGTTTAGCTAATAGTGAAGCGATAGTTTGCAGTGGTACAGTGTCAATACTGGCATTGTTTTTCTGCAACATTCTCAACTGTCTTGCCATTGGTGGGGTAGTTCACGCACAGTTGCTGAAAGCTGTAGTCTTCCCCAATCCCAGTTGATTGGTGATAGAAGTTATATTGGTGTTAACATGACTCACGAAATCGTAATGACACGATTGCAAACAAACCATACCACGGGTGGGGTTAGAACCCGCGGTCAGAGAGTCTCAAAACTCCAGACCGTCGCGTTAGCCACCCCGATCGCGGGTTCTAACCCCACCCGTGGTATGGTTTATGTTGGTGTTGTGTTGGGTATGTCTGAGTGACTGGAGAGCAACGATGGAACCCGTGTGAAGAAAACTGTGTTGACGATTGTGTTGTATAGCATGAGTTAGTGCTTGCTGGGTTGTCTCTAACTCATTTTCATTACTAAACAATAGTAACAGAGCATTCGTGTACTGGAGAGTCCAGTAGGTCTATCGTTGTCTGGTATGAGCTGCTGTTGCTTGATACGGATCTTCATAATAAGATGAGCTGTTCAGTGATCCTGGCACTACAGAGGGGCTGTTCAGTGATCCTGGCACTACAGAGGGGCTGTTCAGTGATCCTGGCACTACAGAGGGGCTGTTCAGTGATCCTGGCACTACAGAGGGGGATTGCAAGAACGTGTATCAAAGAACAGTTGAAGTTGGGGCGAGAGACGGCAGCAGTTGTAGGTCCACCTCTGGCTGCCAGTCCAGAGATGGAGCTTCAACTGGCCATCTCCCTATCCACTGTTAAATCTGTCTTGCTAAAAGATAGTCCTAGTAGACGAGAAATCACAGATTTCCAAAAACCTCAGAGCACTAGTATCAAGCACTATGATGAGTGACTGATACCTCAAACGCCTGATCTTCACCATTCGTCTTTGTATAGGACTGATGAAGCCACTGTGTGGCGAAACGTTTCCTCAATAAAGATACCCAAGTGTTGGACATGTATCTAATTTATCCAAAAGAGAAGAAACACGACCTTTACCATTATATAGTTGAGTGTCCCGTTGTCAATGCCTTAAATTAAGCCTGGTGGAATGTGGTACTAGAAACACTATGATTACTTCATCTACTCTGAGGTGTTTGTGGATATCCTTATTGTCCACTCATTAGTGACACCCTAGTTGAATGCAAATGTATGGGATATATATAATTCTGATTTTCATGGGATAATTTCTGATGCCTCGTCTAATTTCCTTCACGTTTCAGAGCTGATAACTTGATAATTCAAATTCCGATTGGCTTCAAACTTAATGTGCTGGTGTATTTTAGGATGTTGTTCCCTCTGAGATAACAAGAGAATTCCTCTTCAGTTCGGCTTTAAAGCTGATGTTTCTTAGTAGAAGGTTTGAAAATTATGGAATATTAGTTTCCATGTGATATCTTGTGAATTTCATCACCTCTAATACTTGATTGCATATTTAGCTTATGCCCCACTCTGCACTAATCATTTAGCGTGCTTTGACGTACATGGTACTAGGGTTATGTAACACGGGGATACCTTTCTCGAATCGCGCAGCGACTGAAATACATCAAATTTCTCTTATTCTCTGGGGTGAGGCAAATATCTTGAAATATTCCATTTCTGGTGTTTATAGGAGAGGGTGTCCTGAGAGATGGCAGTTCTCCTGTGACAGTAACTCCAGTTCTGCTGGAACGAAACCGTTGAAAGTGCCCTAGTTGATGAACCCTTGCTGGAATACTTGACGATATCCTTATTGCTGTACTGAAGTCTCGCAGCTCAGGCTGACACTACTGAAGTCTCCCAGCTGAGGCTGACACTACTGAAGTCTCCCAGCTGAAGCTGACACTACTGAAGTCTCCCAGCTCAGACTGACACTACTGAAGTCTCCCAGCTCAGGTTGACACTACTGAAGTCTCCCAGCTCAGGCTGACACTACTGAAGTCTCCCAGCTGAGGCTGACACTACTGAAGTCTCCCAGCTCAGGCTGACACTACTGAAGTCTCCCAGCTCAGACTGACACTACTGAAGTCTCCCAGCTCAGGTTGACACTACTGAAGTCTCCCAGCTCAGGCTGACACTACTGAAGTCTCCCAGCTCAGACTGACACTACTGAAGTCTCGCAGTTAGGCTGACACTACTGAAGTCTCGCAGCTCAGGCTGACACTACTGAAGTCTCGCAGCTCAGGCTGACACTACTGAAGTCTCGCAGCTCAGGCTGACACTACTGAAGTCTCGCAGCTCAGACTGACACTACTGAAGTCTCGCAGCTCTGGCTGACACTACTGAAGTCTCGCAGCTCAGGCTGACACTACTGAAGTCTCGCAGCTCAGGCTGACACTACTGAAGTCTCGCAGCTCAGGCTGACACTACTGAAGTCTCGCAGCTCAGGCTGACACTACTGAAGTCTCGCACTTCAGGCTGACACTACTGAAGTCTCGCAGCTCAGGCTGACACTACTGAAGTCTCGCAGCTCAGATTGACACTACTGAAGTCTCGCAGCTCAGGCTGACACTACTGAAGTCTCGCAGCTCAGGCTGACACTACTGAATTCTCGCAGCTCAGACTGACACTACTGAAGTCTCGCAGCTCAGGCTGACACTACTGAAGTCTCGCAGCTCAGGTTGACACTACTGAAGTCTCGCAGCTCAGGCTGACACTACTGAAGTCTCGCAGCTCAGGCTGACACTACTGAAGTCTCGCAGCTCAGGCTGACACTACTGAAGTCTCGCAGCTCAGGCTGACACTACTGAAGTCTCGCAGCTCAGGCTGACACTACTGAAGTCTCGCAGCTCAGGCTGACACTACTGAAGTCTCCCAGCTCAGGCTGACACTACTGAAGCCTCCCAGCTCAGGCTGACACTACTGAAGTCTCCCAGCTCAGGTTGACACTACTGAAGTCTCCCAGCTCAGGTTGACACTACTGAAGTCTCCCAGCTCAGGTTGACACTACTGAAGTCTCCCAGCTCAGGCTGACACTACTGAAGTCTCCCAGCTCAGGTTGACACTACTGAAGTCTCGCAGCTCAGGCTGACACTACTGAAGTCTCCCAGCTCAGGCTGACACTACTGAAGCCTCCCAGCTCAGGCTGACACTACTGAAGTCTCCCAGCTCAGGTTGACACTACTGAAGTCTCGCAGCTCAGGCTGACACTACTGAAGTCTCCCAGCCGAGGCTGACACTACTGAAGTCTCGCAGCTCAGGCTGACACTACTGAAGTCTCGCAGCTCAGGCTGACACTACTGAAGTCTCCCAGCTCAGACTGACACATTTCAACACCTCATATACGCACCATCCTGGGTGATGGAACATAAGAGGAAAACAGCTGTTTCCACTATATAACTATCGTATATACCACTATATAACTATCGTATATAATAGTGAAGCAGCACAATGCTGAGGCTTCCAATTTTTTTCTAATGAAAAAAAAATCTTTAATGAACTGTCAGAAAATGCTTGTGTGGCTGGTTGGTTAATGGGGCTTAAAGCCTATACACTACACGGGCGGCATTAATTTCGTTTGGGCTTTGTTAAGTCTCGACTAGTAAATGTAACTGGGATATACAGTGGAATCTCGGTGTTGGAACTTAATTGGTTCCTAGATGGTCGAACTGAGAAAAGTTCGATGTCCGAAACAGTATTTCCCAGGCTTTATCAGCCTCACACACTGGAGGATCTTGAACTGATTCTTCCAAAAGTCTCTTGAGAGTTAGTCAGTGTCAAAAGTCACTTAAATACACTTTTGAAACAGGACTTTAAAAAGTCAGAGTGTTCGTACTCCAGAAAAACGTTCAAATACCGAGTCAATTTTTTCTCGAGAAAATTGTTCGGACTCCGGGTTGTTCAAGGTCCGGTACGTTCGAACATCGATTTTCCGCTGTACTTGCCATAGTTCCTTTGCACTAAGACGGCACCTATGGCACTAGCGTCTGTTGCCAGGTACAAAGGCATTTTAGAACCAGGAAGACTACATACATGTAAGAGAGAGAGAGAGAGAGAGAGAGAGAGAGAGAGAGAGAGAGAGAGAGAGAGAGAGAGAGAGAGAGAGAGAGAGAGACTGCTATGTTAGTTTAGGAATAAAAAAAAAACAGATACTTTTATTAAAAACTTATTAAAAAAATGAAAAACAAATATTTACAGAGTATCATTACATTCATTGGGAAGCGCTAAATTCGCAGGGGTCATACGGCGTTTGGGGAAAGGGAGGCAATCAAATTCGATCCGAGGAAGGAAAAAGTTGGCTCCACTTTTTTTTGGGGGGATCAAGAGCCCTTCACCAGCATCACAACATCCATCTCAGAAAGGTAAACAAATATGTTCAAGAAATTAATATTGAAAAACTCAGCATTAATCTCAGAGAACAAAACAAAGGTGTCGGGTTACAAAGGTGCCGGGTTACAAAGGTGCCGGGTTACAAATGTGCCGGGTTACAAAGGTGCCGGGTTACAAAGGTGCCGGGTTACAAAGGTGTCGGGATACAAAGGTGTCGGGTTACAAAGGTGTTGGAATACAAAGGTGTTGGAATACAAAGGTGTTGGAATACAAAGGTGTCGGGATACAAATGTGTTGGTATACAAAGATACCGGGATACAAATGTGTTTGTATACAAAGGTACCAGGATATAAAATTGTTGGGTTACAAATGTGACAGGATACAAATGTGCCGGTATTCAAATGTGTCTGATACAAATGTGCCTGGATGCAAAGGTGCCGGGTTACAAAGATACCGGGATACAAATGTGTTGGGTTACAAATGTGTTGGGTTACAAATGTGTTAAGTTACAAGTGTGTTGGGTTACAAAAGTGCCGGGTTACAAAAGTGCCGGGTTACAAATGTGGTGAGTTACAAATGTGCCGGGTTACAAAGGTGCCGGGTTACAAAGGTGCTGAGTTACAAAGGTGCCGGGATACAAAGATGTGCTGTCGACAGTAACGACGAAATACAAAGGTCTACACAGAGCGAAACGTTGTCCCAATATGAGCTTCTCCAGCATCTGTCTTCAAAAGAAAACACTTGCCAACTAAACCACGGAACGGATGGGGGTTTGAACCCATGGCGAGTCTTTAAAACTCACAGGCCAGTGCGTTAACCACTAGGCCAGCTGACTTTAAAAAGAATTATTCAACTAGGTACATTTCTCTACACCAGAGGTCTCCAAACTTTTCACTACGGTGGCCACATCGTATATTTTACACATTTTTTTGCGGGCCAAAGAAATAAATCATTTTTATATAATATAAATGAATAAATTTTTGAATAAAGGAATAATTGCCGCAGTTTGGAAACCCCCTGCTACACCATAGGGAGGTTAGCATGGGCCACCACTGTGACCACAAATGCAGGATATTACAGACGAATCCCACACCTGCGTTGCTGTGTCGAACTCTAGCTCAAGTCCCCCTCAAAACCTCCATCGTGACTCACAAGTCAGGGTGCCAACTGGTACAAATTACATTGTTAGTCAGCGCCATCTGTTGTGTAATTCCACGTTACTCTCGGCACTTTTTGATTGCTTAATATAGAAGTCAATTCAGCACAACATTTTTGCAACATCAAATTCTGTTTGGCAGGCAATAAATCAATTACATTCAGCTTTCTTTTGTGTGATTGTTGGTAATCGTATTAACAAAGTTTTTTAATGGTATTTCGTAATATTGTTTACTGATTAATCAAACATTTAAGAGTTTTATAACTGTAAGTGATTTAGTTTGTGCAATTATGAATGTTAGGAGTACAAGGCAACGTTATTGAGGCGAGAATATTGAGTAGCTTTGAAAAGTGATTGGACGTGTTTGAGTGGGTGGGTGTGAGTTGGACCTGCCTGGTATAGGCTATTAGGCCTACTGCAGTGCTCTAGTTAGAAGATTGGTTGATTTAATTGATAGCTGGGATAGACTGTTCTTGCCTGAGACAACTGGGTAATACAGAGGACATTTTTGTATCGTTTCTGCGTACTCATTCTCACACACGACCAGTGAAGAGGAGGGGCCAGGAGCTGTGAATCGACCCCTGCAACCACAATTAGGTGAATACACACACACACACATACACCGACACCTCAGTAAAGAATCGTTCATGACTCTGTACACCGTGTACGTCAGGCCCATATTGGAGTATGCAGCACCAGTTTGGAACCCACACCTGGTCAAGCATATCAAGAAATTGGAGAAAGTGCAAAGGGTTGCCATCACATAGTTGCTGCTGCTGATACTGATACTACTACTACTACTACTACTACTACTACTACTACTACTACTACCACCACCACCATCCCAAGTACGTATTACAACCACAACCTCCAGCAGAAATATTTGTCTAACCTATTGTTATACTACCCAAGTATTTGTTTTATCACCTTTTACTCATGTGCATATTGATTGTTCTACCTTATTGTATTACTTCTACTACTACTACTACTACTAATACTACTTATATCACTACTACTTCTAACACCACTAGTTTTTTCACCTCACCTTGACAGTATATATATACCAACTGTGTCCATTATCGCTTGTAACGGCTTGAGAAAGCTCCTGGAGAGCGAAACGTTGCCACAATAAAATGTCACATTAGTTGCAATTGTGTCCTTTTACTTAACACATTGTCGGTAATTCTACCAATATTATTACAACCACAAGTATTATTACTACGATTATATTGTGCCTTACATCTCACTCTAAAGCCTACCAACATTAATACAAGACCAGTCCTGGAGCTAAGGGGTATGTCCTACGAGGTGAGGTTAAAGGAAATCGATCTGACGACACTGGAGGACAGGAGAGATAGGGGGGACATGTTAACGACATATAATATTCTGAGAGGAATTGACAAAATGAATAGGGGCAGGATGTTTCAGAGATGGGACACAGCAACAAGGGGTCACAGTTGGAAGTTGAAGACTCAGATGAGCCACAGGGATGTTAGGAAGTATTTCTTCAGTCAGGAAGGGAAATATTCTGGAGAGTGATGTAGTGATGTAGAAGAGGTATGATAAAGCTCATGGAGCAGGGAGAAAGTGGATCTAGTAAGGACCAGTGAAGAGGAGGGGCCAGGAGCTATGAATCGACCCCTGAAACTACAATTAGGTGAGTACACACAGACATAGAAGATGTAGGAATATAATGTCAATAACAGAGCGAGGGTTGATACAACAGCTTAGGTAGCCTTAAGACCTCACATGAGAAATGCAGAGCTGCTGATGATGGGAGACTTAAAAGTCTTAAACCATAAGGAAATAGGGAGAACCTGGAGCAGCACTGAGGCCAGAAACGTGGAAGGCTAAGATGCTTGAAGTGGCAATGAAAACATTATTTTTCAATTTGTCATGGACACCCAAGAGAGAAGGGAGGGGATGAACAAGCATGGCTGAACCTTATATTCACCCTCAGCGATTCTGATTAAGGGAATATTGTATTAATATTGGTAGAATTACCGACAGTATGTCAAGTAAAAGGACACAAATGCAACTAATGAGACATTTTATTGTGGCAACGTTTCGCTCTCCAGGAGCTTTGTCAAGCCGTTACAAACAATACATGGACACAGAGGGTACATATATACTCTCAAAGTGAGGTGTAATACTAGTGGTGGTAGAAGTAGTAGTGATACAATATATACATAAAGCTCATGGGGAAGGAAAAAAGTGTACCTAGTAGCGACAACAAAGAAGCGGGGCCAGGAACTATAAATCGACTCCCTGCAACCACAAAGAGATGAGTACACACAACAAACAAGCGTTGAGTGCACACAACAGGAAATAGGTACCTAGGTATTAGTCGACTGTTGCGGGTCGCATCCTGTTGGAAAAAGTTCAAATGCTAATAATAAAGGCGGGACACCACGAGCATTGCTCCGCTTCTGTAACTGCAAATAGGTAATTACGAAATAGGTAATCCAGTCTCTCTCTCTTTCCTACACACGCACGCACACACACACACACAAAAACAGCGTAAGAGAGATAGAAGATTAGGGTTGAGCTGAGATGGGTTGCTGGCAGAAGGAAATTCATCTAGCGAGGAGAAAACGTAGTGGGCGCCACAACACTGGCGCCACAACACTCGCAACACTGGCGCCACAACACTCGCAACACTGGCGCCACAACTCGCAACACACAGCGCCACAGAAACCACAAAAGGTGAAATAAAAAGCAAGTCCTTAGATTCACTAAAAATCCTTTTCGTTAAATCATTTGCGAAGGCAACCGTCCCAGAATAAATGTCCTAATTGCTAGTAGTAATATATCAAAGATTATATATACTGATGGATCTAAGCTGGAGTCTACCGGCAGGGTTGCATCTTCTCTTGTTGCCACCTCCCTAGATGAGAACTATAACAACCATGTTGAGTTAGCAATGAGAATTAACAACTGGGTGTCTACATTACGAACCCAAGTGTTTGTCATCTTAATGACACTAAAGTTAACTTATGACTCCGAACTTGGCACCATGATTATTACGAACCAAGGAACCACCAAGTACTGGTACAGAAACAGTGACTTCAGGACCAATGAAAGTAGAGATGAAAAACAAGCCGTAACGGCTTGACAAAGCTCCTGGAGAGCGAAACGTTGCCACAATAAAATGTCGCATTAGTTGCATTTGTGTCCTTTTACCTAATATATTATCGGTAACTCTACCAACATTATTGCAATAAAGCATATGTCGCAGCCCTCACAGAGACGAAATGCAGGGGATTAATATAAACAATTTTCCCTGAGGGGTTTCACATTGTGAAAATGCAAAGGGAGGACGCGAAAGTAGTGACATTCATGGTAAGGAATGATCTGAGTTCCGAGATAGCAGACTTAAACTCTGGGTGGATCAAAGATTACAGTGATAAGTTGGATACAGCAAAGGATCCTATTCGACCCATTTGGGGTTTTGTATGGGCCAGTAGGACTGCTTCAGTGTTCCTATATTTTTATGAGTCTAATTTGAGTAGCTTTTTTATTCTTATCAGCTGTTGTAACTGAAGGCAGAATTTTGTTAAGTTATCTCCCAACTAAATGATGTTAAGTATCCTTAGCCACAGGTGATATTAACAATGATACAAGAATGATATACAATACCCACAATACATGTGCAACATTTGGGTATCTTTATTGTAGACGTTTCGCCATCCAGTCCTAGAATTTGTATTGATAAAGCCACTGGATGGCGAAACGTCTACAATAAAGATACCAGATGTTGCACTTGTGTAATAATCTTCGATATTAACAGTGATATACAGCCTGTCAATGAACAGCAGAAAGCCAATAACAGAGAATGAGAAGAACAGTTGGTCAACAAACATAATACTAGACAGGAGAACAGAGAGGCAGCGAATTTCAACAAAGAGAAACTGATTTGGAAATTTGGAAATAGTGGAATAAACATACAAGGGAAGGTGTGAGAATGAGAAGTATGGATGAGCCAGCAAGGCTAGATTTAATATTCACTCTAAACGAATCACATACAGGCAATAACTTTCCTTTTAGCAGAAAAGTTATTGATGTGAAAAAGGATTATACAAGAGACTATGGTGTGAGAAATTTCCTGAGAACTGAAGAATATCAACAAAATACAGAGTTCATAGTTCAGTTATATCTGAAATGAGATTAAAGCAATTAATAAAAAGAATATACAAATATACGTAGATACGAAGTCTGAAACACAACTGATAACGCCATAGCAGGGAAGGCTGTCAAAAAACCAAAGCTGTTTCATAGTCACACTAGAATTAATAATGCTGTAAAAGGACTAAGTTATAAGTCTACAGGATGGATATAGATTCATTGGAGAACATACAAAGAAGAATGACTAAAATGATTTACAGTATAAGAAATCTCCCGTATGAAGATAGACTTAGAGCATTGAATCTCCACTCTCTGGAGAGACGTAGAATGAGGGAGATATCATCGAGGTGTACAAGTGGATGATGGGCATAAACAAAGGAGATATTAATAAAATACTGAGGATATCGAACCAAGTAAGAACGAGAAATAACGGATTTAAATTGGATAAATTTAGATTTAGAAAGGACATAGGCAAGTACTGGTTTTCGAACAGAGTTGTAGATGCGTGGAACAATCTTCCGAGTAGGGTGATAGAGGCTAGGACCTTGGGTGGCTTTAAAAAGAGATTGGACAAATATATGAGTGGAGGGGCTGGGTTTATATCTGATGAGATTAGCATAGTAAATTCAATATACGTAGATAGAGTTTTGATAAGACCTGCCATGGGCCAGAAGGCTGTCAAGCAGTGTTCATCCATTCTTATGTGTAAGGACAAGTTATAAGTCTATATGGAGCAAAACTCTTTTCCAGGATGAGGGACTGACCACCTCAGAACAACGTCTCCAAGAGTGATGGGCTGATTACATCGTCTTCGCATCTCTACTGCTTCTGTTAACTCTTCTGTACTAGACTGAAGAAGATTGAGAGACTTATGTAACATATGGGAATCTTTATTAAGGAAACGTTTCGCCACACAGTGGCTTCATCAGTCCAATACAAAGCAGAAAGGTGTAAGGAGAGGAGGAGACTGATGAAGCCACTGTGTGGCGAAACGTTTGCTTAATAAAAATTCCCATATGTTGCATAAGTGTCTCAATCTTCACCTTGTCTGTTGTCAAAACCATTTATCATATAACCTAATTTGTAGGCGAAACGTTTCGGAATTAAGAAACCTAACTGTTCCACACGTGTCTTGCATATCAACCTGTCGTTGTTGTATACTATTTTCATATTCCAGTCTATAGAAGGTATGGAAACTACTCACAGTAGATTATAGAAGGTATGGAAACTACTCACAGTAGATTATAGAAGGTATGGAAACTACTCACAGTAGATTATACAAGGTATGGAAACTACTCACAGTAGATTATAAAATTTATGGAAACTACTCACAGTAGATTACAGAAGAATACAAAGATCTTAGCAAAAAGTTCAGGGAGGTATTTACTGAAAAGAAAAAAAAATATGCCAGGTGACATAGCAACAAAAACAGATTAACCCACCCCAGAAAATATAATAAAAGAATCGGGGATGACAAAAGCATTGTCAAATGTCAATATATTCCCATGAGTACTGAGGGAGGAGTAAAGCCACTGTAGGTCCAGAAAGAAAATTCTCAGTAAATTGATAGAAACTGGACATTTTTTGGGGAGCTGGAAGGCTGGAAGCTCGCTGGAACAACCCCCCAAAAAAAGGCGCTGAAGTGCAAGCCATAACACTGACGTGCTTCCCCTCAAGAGGAAGAGGATACTGATGTATCTAGAGAGAGATTTTATTGGTACCGGTAATATTGATCGGTGGCGATAAATGGTATAAATAAAACAGTATTAATGAAGTAGAGACAGTTGCAGCTCTTGCCTTCTATTTTTACCTCTCCTGGAAAATCCGTGTCACTGGTTTCCAAGATGGTTCGATATATTTTCCCCCCTTTTCATGCCGGTAATGGTCGGCGAGAATGGAGAGGGTTAAGAGAGCCTTCTGCTTTTCAGTCCTTGACTTGTACACCGAAATAATATACACCTAAATATTCTGGACTGAAGAAAATAGTTCTAGGCCCATAGCCTCTGTGTGGATTTCCGAGTCCTGTGCTGTCTGTCTTGTTAGCTGTCAGTCTTTCCTGTTTATTTCATATACTCAGTTCTGTGAGATGTTTTAAGAGACTTATATTGCTGCTGATTCTAGACTTAACCAACTCTGTTATTTTCCTATTTGTGATGTGCTTGTTTGAAGATCATGAGACGAGTGTGTGTGTTGCTATGTACCATATCATGAGACGAGTGTGTGTGTTGCTATGTACCACACACGCATTTCCTGTGTCCTTTACCTAATAAGTCCAAGTCAGTGGATATTTGGAAGTAAACAAGACGGTCTCAACAACCACACGGAATGCTGTATACCACTGTTATAAAGAATAAAAATGCACATTACCGTGACTGGAACAATACGCAAATAATTCATACATAGGAGAGAGGAGCTTCCCACGACGTTTCGGTCTGACTTGTTACTAGTTAATGGTCCAAGTCGGACCGAAACGTCGTCGTAAGCTCCTCTCTTTTTATATGTGCGGGTTGTGTGTGTATAGATTTCTCCCTTGTGTGTGGAAAATATGTCGTGGGCTTTCATCTTATAGGATATGATAGTGTCTTCAAGAAACAAAGTTTTCTCTATTTGCCTTCATAAAGTCGGTGTTCAAGGGTGAATATCCTGAGTGCTAGCACAAAAAATGAACACGGGTGTTTGTGTTCCGAGGTCATGATGCGAAAATTAGTGGATTAAATCATCTGAGTGAAGGAACACTGCAGAAGGGACATTAGTCCATGCTAGGCAGGTCTAACACACACTCATGTAGCTGTTCAGCCTAATTTTAAACATAAAAATGGTATAAAATACGGCCAAGTTGATGATTAAGGCACATGTGGGTATATTTATAGTTTCACATCGTTCCAGACCATGGAGTTGAACTCTTCTCCAGGCTGAGGGACTCACCACCATGGAGTTGAACTCTTCTCCAGGCTGAGGGACTCACCACCATGGAGTTGAACTCTTCTCCAGGCTGAGGGACTCACCACCATGGAGTTGAACTCTTCTCCAGGCTGAGGGACTCACCACCATGGAGTTGAACTCTTCTCCAGGCTGAGGGACTCACCACCATGGAGCTGAACTCTTCTCCAGGCTGAGGGACTCACCACCATGGAGTTGAACTCTTCTCCAGGCTGAGGGACTCACCACCATGGAGTTGAACTCTTCTCCAGGCTGAGGACTCACCACCATGGAGCTGAACTCTTCTCCAGGCTGAGGGACTCACCACCATGGAGCTGAACTCTTCTCCAGGCTGAGGGACTCACCACCATGGAGTTGAACTCTTCTCCAGGCTGAGGGACTCACCACCATGGAGTTGAACTCTTCTCCAGGCTGAGGGACTCACCACCATGGAGTTGAACTCTTCTCCAGGCTGAGGACTCACCACCATGGAGTTGAACTCTTCTCCCGGCTGAGGGACTCACCACCATGGAGTTGAACTCTTCTCCAGGCTGAGGGACTCACCACCATGGAGCTGAACTCTTCTCCAGGCTGAGGGACTCACCACCATGGAGTTGAACTCTTCTCCAGGCTGAGGGACTCACCACCATGGAGTTGAACTCTTCTCCAGGCTGAGGACTCACCACCATGGAGCTGAACTCTTCTCCAGGCTAGGATCACACCATGGAGCTGAACTCTCCAGGCTGAGGACTCACCACCATGGAGTTGAACTCTTCTCAGGCTGAGGATCACCACCATGGAGTTGAACTCTTCTCCAGGCTGAGGGACTCACCACCATGGAGTTGAACTCTTCTCCAGGCTGAGGGACTCACCACCATGGAGCTTGAACTCTTCTCCAGGCTGAGGGACTCACCACCATGGAGTTGAACTCTTCTCCAGGCTGAGGGACTCACCACCATGGAGTTGAACTCTTCTCCAGGCTGAGGGACTCACCACCATGGAGTTGAACTCTTCTCCAGGCTGAGGGACTCACCACCATGGAGTTAAACTCTTCTCCAGGCTGAGGGACTCACCACCATGGAGTTGAACTCTTCTCCAGGCTGAGGGACTCACCACCATGGAGTTGAACTCTTCTCCAGGCTGAGGGACTCACCACCATGGAGTTAAACTCTTCTCCAGGCTGAGGGACTCACCACCATGGAGTTGAACTCTTCTCCAGGCTGAGGGACTCACCACCATGGAGTTGAACTCTTCTCCAGGCTGAGGGACTCACCACCATGGAGTTGAACTCTTCTCCAGGCTGAGGGACTCACCACCATGGAGTTGAACTCTTCTCCAGGCTGAGGGACTCACCACCATGGAGTTGAACTCTTCTCCAGGCTGAGGGACTCACCACCATGGAGTTGAACTCTTCTCCAGGCTGAGGGACTCACCACCATGGAGTTGAACTCTTCTCCAGGCTGAGGGACTGACCTCCTCAAATACTATTTCTCCAAGGTTGAGGGACTGATTACTTCATCTTGGAAGCTGCTTCCACTCATAGTAAATTTATTTAGGTACACAAATAAGATCAATTATCATACATAGTTTAACATGTGTAAATTAGCTAATATAACCAAAATAAAGTCACAGTGCTTTATTTCATCTAAAACTCTGTTATTGAACTTTCACTTTATTATTATTTGTTGGTTTCCCAATTTTCTATACGAGTGTCGTTGTTCCTGGAACAATATACGAGTGTCGTTGTTCCTGGAACAATATACGAGTGTCGTTGTTCCTGGAACAATATACGAGTGTCGTTGTTCCTGGAACAATATCGAAGTGGTGACGACAAACTCAACACAGTTTTAGAAGTAGATATGAATAAAATTAGATATGGCTCGAAAGGTTTTAAAGTAGAAATGTCAGCCGGAGAAGCTAGTAAGGGTGAGAAATGACTTTGTTTTTAGCTTAAAGAAATCGGTGAGCAAACACACACACACACACACACACACACACACACACACGGCCTTCCGCAGTGTTCATTCTTATGTTACTCTGGCGTGACCACCTGGTTCATCTTGTAAATAAACTTGTTATAATATTCTCATGCTATTATACTGCTTTAATATGATTGCTATAGACTTTTAATTCAATAAATAACTTAGATATTAGGATATTGTCCTGTGATCGTATTCGTGGCAGCGTTGGTCCTTCTCTATTTTGTATATATATATATATATATAAAATCCACGTTGTGATATACACAGAAAATAAAATGAGTTGATTCTGTTTTGACAAGTGTTTCATTACACACACACACACACACACACATACACACACACACACACACATACACACCCCGATGGCATGGTGGCTAGCGCTCTTGCTTCACGCACGGAGGTCCCGGGTTCAAGTGTTTCGTTACACACACACACATACAACAGGCCTAGTGTCTAATCGACATGTGCCTAGGACAAAATGGTAACTAACAAACACACACACACACACACGACAGCCCCGGTGGCCTGGTGGCTAAAGCTCTCGCTTCACGCACGGAGGGCCCGGGTTCAATTCCCGGCAGGGCGGAAACATTTCGAAGTGTTTCCTTACACACACACACACATACATACAACAGGCCTAGTGTCAAATCGACATGTGCCTAGAACAAAATGGTAACTAACACTCACGCACACACACACACACACACATGGATGTTAGGAAGTATTTCTTCAGTCATAGATTTGTCAGGAATGGAACAATTTGGAGAGTGATGTAGTGGAGACAGGATCCATACATAGCTTTCAGAAGAGATATGACAAAGCTCACGGAGAAGGGAGAGAGTGGACTTAGTAGCGACCAGCGAAGAGGCGGGGCCAGGAGCTGTGAATTAACCCCTGCAACCACAAATAAGTGAATACAAATAGGTGAGTACACACACACACACACCTGGATACCGTCTCTCACATCCTCACCAATCATCTGCGTTCCTCGTGAGTATCTCTAAGTCAGGTCTTGGAATGCTGGGTGAGGAGTATTGTTGGCAAGAGATGGAACCTCCTGTCTCCTCTCTCATTCATTAGGCCAACACGCCCCGTAATCTCTCTCTCTCTCTCTCTCTCTCCCTCGTCAGTATTAGGTCCATAATTGCCTAATTTTTTCTTGGAAAACCCCACTGAAGTTCTTTATTCATAATGAGTCAGTATGACCCGTACTGAGTCAGTATGACCCGTACTGAGTCAGTATTGCCCGTACTGAGTCAGTATGACCCGTACTGAGTCAGTATGACCCGTACTGAGTCAGTATGACCCGTACTGAGTCAGTATGGCCCGTACTGAGTCAGTATGACCCGTACTGAGTCAGTATGACCCGTACTGAGTCAGTATGGCCCGTACTGAGTCAGTATGACCCGTACTGAGTCAGTATGGCCAGTACTGACTCAGTATGGCCCGTACTGACTCAGGATAGTCAGTAATAAATTTAACTGATTCATACTAACTCAGAATGGTTCATATCTTCTCTCTTAA
>WNWK01001968.1:227500-238029 GCA_009830355.1 Cherax destructor
ACAAGATGACTTGAATAAACAGAGAAGATTGAGCTAGATATGAATGATGGAATTTAATGTAGATAAATGCCACTTGATGGGAACTGTTGGAAAATAAATCAGGCCACAAGAAGATTATAGACTGTGTGACAAAATATTGAAAGTGAGAGAGCGAGAGAGAGCGAGAGAGAGAGAGAGAGAGAGAGAGAGAGAGAGAGAGAGAGAGAGAGAGAGAGAGAGAGAGAGAGAGAGAGAGAGAGAGAGAGAGAGAGAATATATTACCGGAAGATCATCAAAACGAAACTGAGAGAAACTCATTGGCTACACTGGCAAATTATGAAACAGCTTTGACATATACTGCTGGAGAAATACTTGAAAAAAATATTACAACACAACTTTATTATGCAGTGTTGTGTGGAGCCCAAAAAATAAACTCATAAATAAGTTAAAAAAAGATTTAAAGATGACCAAGAAAATGATTACACCTGAAAAATATGATGAAATAATGTTAATGTTAAGGACACCCACGATGGCTGACAGGAGCAAATGAGGAGACTTAGTAACTACATAGAAAGTCCCCAAAGATTGTGAAAGACAGAAAATTTCTTAGTGTTTACAATAGGGAAAGGAAGTAGAAGCCACTGTTGTTAACGGAGAAAAAAAGTAGAACCGAAGGGATACTAGGAAATGACTTTGCCCAGAGTGGTTGACCAGTGGAACGAACCGAAGGTACAAGTAGTAAGTGATACATCCACTAAATTTAAATAGCATTGTGTTAACAAACACTGAAGACGGAGCACCACGAGCATAACTGATCCTGTGGCTGTAAATAAGTAATTACTCACACACACACACACACACACACACACACACACACATACACACACATACAGGCCCCGGTGGCCTGGTGGCTAAAGCTCTCGCTTCACGCACGGAGGGCCCGGGTTCGATTCCCGGTGGGGCGGAAACATTTCGAAGTGTTTCCTTACACACACAGTATGCACCAAATAAATGCGATATTTGCATTATATATATATATATATATATATATATATTGTGAAGGTGTCACTAGATGGCTGGTATGTCACGTCTTCCCCATTGTTTATCCTCCAACTTTCTGGTGTGACTTCTGTGTCTTCTGCTGTGTCTCACCCCCGTCACCTCCCCACGAAGGGTAGGTGGAGGTAGGGAAGGAGGTAGAGTAGGAGGTAGGGAAGGAGGTAGAAGGAGGTCAAGGTAGAAGAGAATACCGAATGATGTCGGCGTTGTATCTGAGAGTCACTGGTATTGGCACTTCCTGCGAGGGGCCCCGGGCGCCACCGCATCACCACCACGACCAAGACCCCACTGCTGGTGCCACGAGAGGTGCCACCGGCTGTGCCCCGTGCCCACCACTCCTCCCCTTACCTCCCCCTAACAACGGCCCCACACTACGACAGTCTCCCCTCCTTCCTCTATTCTTCACAACCCTTCTATTTACTCCCCTCATCCACTCTTTCCCTATACTTCATTTCGTTTCCCTCTGCTCCGCAATAATGAAATAATTATTGTAAATAATGAAAAAGATAATGAAATATAAAGAAAACGCGAGAAGGGGAAAATGGTGAATATATTAGTCATACCTCAGTAGGGGAGCAGGGGGGGGGCCCACCGGAGGGAACACGAAGGGGTTGATGACCCCCGGGGGGGGGGCTGGAAGGGGGAGACTAAACTAAAAAAAAATGGTCGTAGCCACTCGTGGCCGGACATATGACCGACGGACACTTAGCCGACAGACATTTGACCGAAGGACAATTAGCCGAACGGACATTGCGCCGACAGCCTTTTGCCCGAACGAACAACAGATCGAACGGAAAATTAGGTTAGGTGATGAATGCCATTTCGTCCGTTCGGCCAAATGTCCGTCGGTGAAATGTCCGTTCGGCTAAATGTCCGTCGGTGAACTGTTCGTAATGTCAGTTAGGCCAAATGTCCGTCGGCCATCTGTCCGGGAGCCGTAGTCACTAGCAACAAATTTCTGCTGCCTGAGGAACACACATGACGAATCACATTATAAATGAGAAACACCGACCCGTTGGCGAGTGAGACACATGTGCAACACAGGTGCAACACAGGTGCAACACAGGTGCAATACTTGGCCATCTTTATTGACGGAGCATTTCGTTTGATCAGCATCCTTCATCAGTGGAGATAAATGGTATAAAATGCCGACACGATGGAAAAATAGACGATATAACTAAAATACTGGCCCGTGGCCTGGTGGCAAAAGCTCTCGTTTCACACGGTGAGTGTCCGGGTTCGATTCCCGGCGAGGGTAGAAACATTGGGCGTGTTTCCTTACACTGGTTGTCCATGTTCACCCATCAGTATAAAATGAGTACCTGGGTGTTAGTCGACTGGTGTGGGTCGCATCCTGTGTAACTGACCTAATCTGCCCGAAATATGGCATAACAAGCGGTTTCCAAAGCCAGCTGTTATGCTGAGCATTTCGAGCCTTCGATTTGCACAGGGCGCGACCGCAGGCCGCCGTACACGCGATGGGTGAACATGGACAGCCGAGTGTGAAACACGCCCAATGATCTACCCTCGCCGAGGTAGGCTGGACACTCACCGTGTGAAACTGTACACCAGGCCGCAATCAACATTTTAGTTATATCGTCTGACCCTTTCCATCGGTCGGCATTTTATACCATTTATCACTGATGAAGAATTTCGTCAAAACAGCTCTTCCGTAAAGATGGCAAGTATTGCACCTATCGTTACACCTGTCGACACACCTGGTGCATGTGTCTCGCTATCAACAGTCGGCCATTACAACAGCGGTCGTCATGTTCTCAGGCAAGAGGCTGACTCCCGGTTCAGTGAACCGACGGACGGCCCTTTCGCAAACAGACGTTTAGCCGAACGGACATTTCACCGACGGACATTTGGCCGAGCGGACGAAGTAGCGTTCTCACCTAATGAGCCTCCGTTCGATCATTGTTACATTCGGTGCAAAAACTCAGCATCTCCGGTCACTAATTGTCCTTCGATCGTGTCTGGCGGCATGTCGGCCGCAACAATCTCCACGACCATTTTGTTGTCTCCCCTTCCAGCCCAGTCATCAACGCCTCGTCTTCCCCGATGAGCCCCCTGCTCCCCTACTGGTATGACAATATATTCACCATTTTCCCCTTCTCGTTTTATTTCATTATCTTTCATTATTTACAATAATTATTTCATTGTGCCGGAAGCAGAAAATAGAGTAGTATGAGAAGAGTGAATGAGTGGCGTAGAAGGTTGAAGATGTGTAGTGTGAGGCCGACCAGGGGAGGCAGGGGAGGGAGTGGTGGCACAGGCTGGCCGGCCACCTCTCTCTTTGCAGTGAGTCGTGTGATAGCCACATCCTTCGGTGACTGTGACAACCTCCTTCCTACACTTTCTCACCTCCTTCCCTACCTCCACCACCACTAAATGAAGAGCAGGCTGAAGTATTTGGCAGGCACAGAGACTCACTGAAAGTTGGAGATAAACAGACGACGCCACCAGCTTCATCTATTTATAGCCTGCAACCACTGTATATATATGTATATAATGCAGAAATATCACCTATTTGGTGCATGTGTGCAAGCTGCTAATGTTTCCGCCCTGGGTCGAACCGGGCCTCCGTGCGTGAGCCGCCGAACCGCCGAGCATTCTATATGTGTATTAATATGTGTAATGTATATTATTGACAGTACTTGCAGCCACGGATCAGTTATCTTCGTGGTATCTTCCGTCTTCAGTAGCTGACTGTCTTCCCAGTGGGTGCTCATCACTTACTATAACACTTGCTCATTCGTTCCACTGGTCCAGCACTCGTAAAAATCATTTCTAGCTCTTTGCTCCGTGCTGGCAGTAATACATGTGCAAACATAAGCTGTCTTTCTGGCTCTTTGAGTTTCTATGTGTGATTCCACTAAGTCTCCTCATTCTCATATAACATTAACATTATTTCATCATATTTTCAGGTAATCATTTTGTCATCTTTAATCTTTTTAACATTTATGAGTTTATTTACTGCATAATAAGACGTGTTGTAATATTTTCAATATTCTGTAATATATGTCAAGCTGACTCATAATTTGCCAGTAGCAACAATGGTTTCTCTCAGATTTCGTTTTGTGTTCTTCCGTATCCTGTTCTCTCTCTCTCTCTCTCTCTCTCTCTCTCTCTCTCTCTCTCTCTCTCTCTCTCTCTCTCTCTCTCTCTCTCTCTCTCTCTCTCTCTCTCTCTCTCTCTCTCTCTCGCTCTCTCGCTCTCTCACTGTATTTTGTCACACAGTCTATGTCTTCTTGTGGCCTGATTTCCAACAGTTCCCATCAAGTATTTGTTATCATTCCATCATTCATATCAGCAATCTTCTGTTCATCTTGTGGCCCTCGCTACCATTTTTTGGGCGTCGTCCGCTCAAATATATTCATAAAACTGTTTTCAATACTTTTCTCAATGAAATTATTAGCTCTACAACACTTATAATTGTGGTCCCTTTTCAAACAGGTATCCCACACTATTTTCATCTTACAACGATCATCGCGATCTAAACAAGTTTCGCATCATTGCAATAATTATCTGACTTTCAAAAGCTATAATATCTTCTGAAGGTGACCCATACTCTTGACCGAGAACTAGGGTGACCCCGCAGAAGTTTCGTTCTCTACTTTTTGTCTGTTTTCTCTAATGACTTCTAACACTTTCTGGCAGCATCTCGGCAAAACATATATTTCAAGGGTTTTCAGTCTTTTTCTAATATTCCACAGCAAAGTGAACAGAGATACTGTCAGTACGTAAAATACAAACGTTACAACTTTTAAATCTTCATAACTCGTGGCGTCGCCGTAGATTCCTCTCGCCGTCGATCGCGTCATGAACCACAAACGTCATCGTTCTCGCCAACTCGATCCTCTCTGCTCAGCCCCGTCGTCATGAGTTTCCTTCTCATAAATAACAGATTCGAAACATAAATCCTGCTTTCCTCAAATAACTCGTCGAAAATATATGTAAAAATAAAGTGAACAGTTAAATTTTCTGGACGTATTTTTGAAAATAAAAAGATTTTTTCTATCTTATGATTCTAGTGATCTTTATTTGTTATCTTCACCTGTTTCAGCTATCTATTTTTATTAAAAATCCCTTAACAATATATTTGGTTAGAATCGGCAGGCTATGTGTGTGCTCACTAATGCTCACTAATTGTTGATTTGCGAGGCCGAGATCAGCTCCTGGACCCTCTCTTCACCCCATCTACCTAGTGTCTGTCTCCATGGCTATCGCTGTGTCTTAAAATATTCACTGCCCTCACTATCTTTCTCTAGACTATTCCACTCTGACTACTCTGTGACTGAAGAAGCTCTTCCTAACATCCCTTTGACTCATCGGTCTTCAGCTTCCAGTTGTGTTCTGTTTCCTCTGCAGAACATCCTGTCACTACAATCACTATATGTGTGTGTCCTAATGTGTATATATGTGTATATATTAATGTATAATAATATATAATATTATGTATATGTTTTAATATAATAATGTGTGTATATGTGTGTGTATATCTTCAATATATAGCAAGTAATCTGCAAGGAAGTAATGTCTCTATGTATGTATGTAATGCTATGTATGTCTGCTATGTACTCACTAGTGTGATTGCAGGGTCGAGTCATGGCTCCTGGCCGCCTCTTCACTGACACCTTCTGGGTGCATCTCCCTAAACATGGCATCTCTTCTTCAAAGCCATGTATGGGACACGCCCTCTCTTCCCAAGTATTCACTACCGTACTGTGACGAAGAAGCACTCACAGCTCCTGGCTGATTCATCTGAGTCTTCAACTTCCAACTGGCTGTCACTGACTGTGTCCCCATCTCTGGAACATTCTGTGCTGTCCCTTGTTCCTCTCATCTTATGTCGTTATCATGTTTCCTGTCGCCACAGTGACTCGTCATCATTCCTGGCCTCTCACAGGTTGCCTGCCCCCTTAGCTCAGACCAATGCTGACCGCAAACCTTTGCACTCTTCAGCTTCTTTACATCTGCTGGCTGGGTGTCTGTATGTGTGTCTATATGTGTCTTAATGTCAACAATCATCCATTCTCTATCAGCTCTGTGACTTTATCTGTCTGCCTGTCTGTCTGTCTGTCCGTCTGTCTATCTCCCTTCTGTCTATCATTCTGTGTCTGTCATCTGTCTGTGTGCAATGCAATGTCTGTCTGTCTGTGTCTGTCTGTCTGTCTGTCTGTGTGCAATAATCCTGTATCAATCTGTCTGTGTGTCTGTCTGTGTGCTCTGTCTGTCTGTGTCATCTCTCTGTCTGTCTGTGTGTGTGTATGTCTGCTCTGTGTGTCTGTGTCAAGCTCTGTCTGTGTCAAGCTCATCACCTGTGTGTGGCTCTGTGACCTGTCCGGCGCTGCACTGGGTGGCTCACCTGGGCAGAGCCCAGCGCAGCTCCCTGGCCACCTCTCGCCAACCTGGGCAGGGTCGCTGGCACAGAGATGCGCATACCCATTCTTGTCACAGCAAGGAGTTTTATCGTTACCTCATTTCTGACATCTGAAGTATTTCACAACCACGACCAAACTGAGGCTGCTTCCTGGCAGACAACAGCCATTGCATCTTCAAATGCTGATGCTGACATTTTATTGCACTGCTCGTGTTATCGAAACATCATTATTATCAAGCTATCATTGTTGTAGCTTTATCATGTTATCAGCCTATCATGGTATCAAGCCTATCATGTTATCCAGACTATCATGTTATTAAGCCCTATCATATCAAACTATCAAGCACATCATGTTATCAGACATCATCGAAGCGCTATCATGTTATCCAAGCCTGTATCAAGCCTATCATGTTATCAACGACCCATCAACCTATCTGTCAAACTCGTGTTATCAAGCAGCACATCATGTTATCCAACATCAATCAACTTGTATCGCTGTTATCAAGCCTTTATCATGGGCCCATCAACCTATCATGATATCAGCCTGTCATGTTATCCAAGCCTATCGCTGTTATCAAGCCTATCATGTTATCAAGCCTTTATCATGTTATCAAGCCTATCTGTATCAAAGCTAGCTCATGTTATCAAGCCTAACCTTTATCATGTTATCAAATATCATCAAGCTATCTGTTATCCAAGCCTTATCATATCAAGAAACTATCATGTTATCAAGCCTATCTGTATCAGAAGCTATCATGTTATCAAGCTATCATGTTATCAAGCTATCATAAACATCAAGCCTATCATGTTATCAAAAACTAATATCATTATCAAGCCTTTATCATGTTATCAAGCCTTCGGCGTTATCAAGCCTCTCTCAAGCATTTAGTCGTCGGAACCATTTCTGTAACAGACACATGAAATGATGTTATCTTTAATTTTAAGAGTGGACTAGTAAGCCAGCGGCGAGCAGACATATGACCAAAAGCTCCGTGGCAGTAATCATAATTAAACATCCTGTTTCCTGACGAGCTGTTTTACAACCTCTGTGAGCTCCATGCTGGCACACTTCATGACATGTTTAACAAATTACCGACAATATGTTAAGTAAAGGACACAACTGCAGCTAATCTTGACATTTATTGTGGCAACGATTTCGCTCTCCAACGGCTAACGACGGCCAGAAATGCAGGCGAGCGTTTTATGTTACGTAGATTGCATTTGTGTCCTTTTGCTAACATATTTCATGCATGACTGACACCTGAGTTCAGTCTAGTGGTCGGAGTATTGTAGTGGTTATTTCCAATTATTTGGCTATGGTGACCTTTTCTCGGATGATCTTAATTCATTTGTCAGGCCTCGCTAAGCCAAATCACAGTGAAGGCTTCACAACTGATCAAGTAGTGAAGAAACTGCAAAAGTTTCTAACAGATTAGTCTGGTGTCAAAATATTGACCCCAGGAAAAAGCTGACTAACGATAGAGAACAGGAGAACAGACTGGGCTAAGAGAGAATTACAAGGTGGTGTGTTTTAAGCTGATAAGACACTTGTCTGGCTGTTAGATCTTATTCGGAAAATTAAGTACATGCACACAGTTTTGGCAGAGTGAAATACGTGGTATTTGAGGTGTTGAAATATTTCTTCGGATCGAGTAATGATCCGGCGTCAAAACGACCTGGATGCTTGTAGAGAGCAGGATTCATACACAGCTTTAGAAACAAGTACTGACTATGGCTTTCACTTAGCTGGGAGAGAAGTGAACGAGTAGCAGCCAGTTTAAGATGTAGGAGGCAGGAGACAAGATCGAATCTTTCCAACCTCAATGGAGCACAACTATATGAGTACACACACACACACACACACGTACACACACACACACACACACACACACACACACACACACACACACACACAACTATCATCATCATATATTCTACCCATCATTAGCAATATACGGGGATAATTTAAGAGTGTCATTACTGGCAAGATAGTCACTAAATATATTGACTAAACCTGCTCAAAAGGCTGTTAAGTTATCATGCAGGAATATTTGTCAGGAAGAACACGAGGTAATAATAACAAGATCTTGAAGAACAGTTAATGGGGGTTAATTGCTTGAGCTGAGTGGATGTGTTAGTGGATGATTAATGGAAGCGTTATGTGGATGAGTTAAGGGAAGAGTTGAGTTGATGAGTTGAGGGAATGAGATTAATGGAAGCGTTATGTGGATGAGTTAAGGGAAGAGTTGGTGGATGAGTTAGTGGACGAGTTAAATATGAGGTAGGCATGAGTTAGGTGTGAAGTTAAGAGAGAAGATATGAACCATTCTGAGTTAGTATGAATCAGTTAAATTTATTACGACATCCTGAGTCAGTACGGGCCAACTGAGTCAGAGGGGCCCAAAATGACTCAGAGGGTCAACTGATCAGAGGGCCATACGACTCAGTACGGGCATCCCCCCTAGTAGGGTCATACTGACTCCCGTAAGGGGCCCTACTGACTCAGTACGGTCATACTGACTCGGGACGGGGCATACTGACTAGAAGGGGGCATACTGACCAGTACGGGCAAACTGACCAAAGGCCCTGACTCAGAGGGTCAACTGACTCATTATGAATAAAGAACTTAAAGGGGGTTTTTCCAAAAAAAAAATTGGGAATTATGGGGCCTAATACTGACGAGGGAGAGAGAGAGAGAGAGAGAAGGGCGGGGCCCCTTTTGGGGAGAGGAGACAGGAGGTTCCATTCTTCCCAAAAAACCCCCACCCAGCTTTTCCCAAAACCCGGGTTAGAATACCAGAAAACGAGATGATTGGTGAGGATGTGGGGGTACCCGGGTGTGTGTGTGTATACCTTTTGTATTCACTTATTTGGGGTTTTGGGGGGGAAATTTACAGCTCCTGGCCCCGCCTCTTCGCTGGTCGCTACTAAGTCCCCTCCCCCCTTCTCCGTGAGCTTTTCATATTTTTTGAAAGCTATGTATGGATCCCCCCTCCAAATCATTTTCCCAAAAATTTTTTCCCTTCTAAACCCATGACTGAAAAAAACTTCCCCCCATCCCATTTTTTGTGTGTGTGTGTGCGTGAGGGGTTAGTTACCATTTTTTTCTAGGCACATGTCGATTTGAAATAGGCCTGTTGTTGTAATTTTGTGTGTGTAAGGGGAAAAAATTAAATGTTTTTCCCCCCCGCCGGGTTTTTCCCGGCCCCCCTGCGTGAAGGGGGGTTTAGCCACCAGGCCACCGGGGCTGTCGTGTGTGTGTGTGTGTTTTTTAGTTACCATTTTTTCCTAGGGACATGTCGAAGACAAGGCCTGTTGATTTTTTGTGTAACAAAAAATTGAACCCGGGGGGTCCCGGGGGAAGCAAAAGCAGCCACCATGCCATGGGGTGTATGTGTGTGTGTGTGTGTGTATTTTGTGTGTGTGTGTGTGTGTAAAACACTTGTCAAAACAGAATCAACTCATTTTTTTTTTTGTGTATATCACAACGTGGATTTTATATATATATATATATACAAAATGGGAAAGGGCCAACGCTGCCACGAATAGATCACAGGACAATATCCTAATATCTAAGTTATTTATTGAATTAAAAGTCTATAGCAATCATATTAAAGCAGTATAAAAGCATGAGAATATTATAACAAGTTTTTTACAAGATGAACCAGGGGGAAGGGGTAACATAAAAATGAACACTGGGGAAGGCCGTGTGTGTGTGTGTGTGTGTGTGTGTGTGTGTGTGTTTGCTCACCCTTTTTTTGCAAAAACTCATTTCTCACCCTTCAGCTTCCGGCTGACTTTTTACTTTAAAACCTTTCGAGCCATATTAATTTTATTCAAACTATTTTAAAAATGTGTTGAGTTTGTCACCACTTGATATTGTTCCGGAACAAGAACTGTATATTGTTCCCGGGAAAAACGACCTCGATATTGTTCCAGGGAAAAACGACACTGTATATTGTTCAGGGAAAAACGACACTCGTATAGAAAATTAAAACCAACAAATAATAATAAAGTGAAAGTTCAAAAACAGAGTTTTAGATGAAAAAGCCTGTGACTTTTTTTTGGTTATATTAGCTAATTCACATGTTAAACTATGTATGAT
>WNWK01001969.1:0-45000 GCA_009830355.1 Cherax destructor
AAGCTTATTTCTTGGGTAGCATTGAAGATTGGGTTGAGCAAATATTCTGTTAGTGGGACGGATTGTGAAGGACCTGCCTAGTATGGGCCAACAGGCCTGCTGCAGTGTTCCTCCTTTCTTATGTTCTTATGTTCTTATGTTCTCAATAAAGATACCCAAGTGTTGCATATGTGTCTAATTTACCAACACGAAGATAGGTAGGATAATCGATTCAGACGTAGATGTCACAGAACTTCAGGAGGATTTAGACAAACTCAATTCCTGGTCAGAAAAATGGCAGATGCAGTTCAATGTAGATAAATGCAAAGTTCTAAAGCTCGGGAATGTTCATAACCCTAGCACCTACCAGCTTAATAATGTTGAACTCAGCCGTACAGAATGCGAAAAGGATCTGGGGGTTATGGTAAGCAGCAACCTCAAACCAAGTCAGCAATGCCTAAGCGTAAGAAATAAAGCAAATAGATTACTGGGATTTATATCAAGAAGTGTAAGCAACAGAAGTCCAGCGGTTATATTACAGCTTTATACATCATTAGTAAGGCCTCACCTAGATTATGCAGCTCAGTTCTGGTCTCCATTTTACAGAATGGATATAAATTCGTTAGAAAACATTCAGCGACGAATGACAAAGTTAATTCATAGCATTAGAAATCTTCCGTATGACACTACACTTCAAACAGGTGTAGTGTCTGATATGTGGAAGATGGCTAATGTAATTCCTATTTTTAAAGCAGGGGACAAGTCACTACCGTCAAACTACCGCCCAATAAGCCTGACCTCAATTGTAGGCAAATTACTAGAGTCAATTATAGCTGATATTATTAGAAGCCATCTAGATAACCATAATTTGATTAATGATACCCAGCATGGATTCACGAGGGGCCGTTCCTGCCTATCTAATTTATTAACCTTCTTCAGTAAAGCTTTTGAGGCTGTTGATCACGATAAAGAATTCGATATTGTTTATTTAGACTTTAGTAAGGCTTTTGATAGAGTACCGCACCAGAGACTGTTAAAGAAAGTGGCAGCTCATGGCATTGGGGGAAAAGTGCTGTCATGGATCGAGTCATGGCTCACCAATAGGAAGCAGAGAGTGTGCATAAATGGGGTTAAATCCGAATGGGGACTTGTAACAAGTGGTGTTCCACAGGGATCAGTCTTAGGCCCATTGTTATTTATAATATATATCAATGACCTTGATGAGGGAATTACTAGTGATATGAGCAAATTCGCCGACGACACGAAGATAGGTAGGATAATTGATTCAAACATAGATGTCATAGAACTTCAGGAAGATTTAGACAAACTTAATTCGTGGTCAGAAAAGTGGCAGATGCAGTTCAATGTAGATAAATGCAAGGTTCTGAAGCTCGGGAGTGTCCATGACCCAAGCACTTATAAGTTAAATAACGTAGAACTTAGCCATACAGATTGCGAGAAGGACTTGGGGGTGATGGTAAGCAGCAACCTTAAACCAAGACAGCAATGCCTAAGCGTACGTAATAAGGCAAATAGATTACTGGGATTTATATCAAGAAGTGTTAGCAACAGAAGTCCAGAGGTTATATTACAGCTTTATACATCATTAGTAAGGCCTCACCTAGATTACGCAGCTCAGTTCTGGTCTCCATATTACAGAATGGACATAAATTCGTTAGAAAACATTCAGCGTAGAATGACTAAATTAATACATAGCATAAGAACATAAGAACATAAGAAAGGAGGAACACTGCAGCAGGCCTCTTGGCCCATACTAGGCAGGTCCTTCACAATCCATCCCACTAACAGAATAATTGCCAAACCTAATTTTCAATTCTACCCAAGAAATAAGCTTTGAAGATTCTATTAACTCAAGTGCGAGTCCCACTCAAATCCAACCCCTCTCACTCATGAATTTATCCAACCTAAATTTGAAACTACCCAAGGTCCTAGCTTCAATGACCCTACTAGGCAGACTGTTCCACTCATCAACTACCCTATTTCCAAACCAATATTTTCCTATATCCTTTCTAAATCTAAACTTATCCAATTTGAATCCATTATTGCGGTTCTCTCTGGAGAGATATCCTCAACACCTTATTTATATCCCCTTATTAATACCCATCTTCCACTTATATACCTCGATCATGTCTCCCCTCATTCTACGTCTTACAAGTGAATGTAATTTTAGGGTCTTCAATCTTAACATAAGAACATAAGAAAGGAGGAACACTGCAGCAGGCCTGTTGGCCCATACTAGGCAGGTCCTTCACAATCCGTCCCACCAACAGAACATTTGCTCAACCCAATTTTCAATGCTACCAAGAAACAAGCTTTGACAATTCTACCCACTCATGCGAGTCCTCAAATCCAACCCTCACTCATGAATTTATCCAACCTAAATTTGAAACTACCCAAGGTCTAGCTTCAATAACCCTACTAGGCAGACTGTTCCACTCATCAACTACCCTATTTCCAAACAATACTTTCCTATATCCTTCTAAATCTAAACTTATCTAACTTGAATCCATTATTGCGGGTTCTCTCTTGGAGAGATATCCTCAAGACCTTATTTATATCCCTTTGTTAATACCCATTTTCCACTTGTATACCTCGATCATGTCTCCCTCATTCTACGTCTTACAAGTGAATGTAATTTTAGGGTCTTCAATCTTTCTTCGTAAGGAAGATTTCTAATGCTATGTATTAATTTAGTCATTCTACGCTGAATGTTTTCTAACGAATTTATGTCCATTCTGTAATATGGAGACCAGAACTGAGCTGCGTAATCTAGGTGAGGCCTTACTAATGATGTATAAAGCTGTAATATAACCTCTGGACTTCTGTTGCTAACACTTCTTGATATAAATCCCAGTAATCTATTTGCCTTATTACGTACGCTTAGGCATTGCTGTCTTGGTTTAAGGTTGCTGCTTACCATCACCCCCAAGTCCTTCTCGCAATCTGTATGGCTAAGTTCTACGTTATTTAACTTATAAGTGCTTGGGTTATGGACACTCCCGAGCTTCAGAACCTTGCATTTATCTACATTGAACTGCATCTGCCACTTTTCTGACCACGAATTAAGTTTGTCTAAATCTTCCTGAAGTTCTATGACATCTATGTTTGAATCAATTATCCTACCTATCTTCGTGTCGTCGGCGAATTTGCTCATATCACTAGTAATTCCTCATCAAGGTCATTGATATATATTATAAATAACAATGGGCCTAAGACTGATCCCTGTGGAACACCACTTGTTACAAGTCCCCATTCGGATTTAACCCCATTTATGCACACTCTCTGCTTCCTATTGGTGAGCCATGACTCGATCCATGACAGCACTTTTCCCCCAATGCCATGAGCTGCCACTTTCTTAACAGTCTCTGGTGCGGTACTCTATCAAAAGCCTTACTAAAGTCTAAATAAACAATATCGAATTCTTTATCGTGATCAACAGCCTCAAAAGCTTTACTGAAGAAGGTTAATAAATTAGATAGGCAGGAACGGCCCCTCGTGAATCCATGCTGGGTATCATTAATCAAATTATGGTTATCTAGATGGCTTCTAATAATATCAGCTATAATTGACTCTAGTAATTTGCCTACAATTGAGGTCAGGCTTATTGGGCGGTAGTTTGACGGTAGTGACTTGTCCCCTGCTTTAAAAATAGGAATTACATTAGCCATCTTCCACATATCAGACACTACACCTGTTTGAAGAGATAAATTAAAAATGTTAGATATTGGTTCACAGAGTTCCATTTTGAATTGGTTCACAGAGTTCCATTTTGTATTGGTTCACAGAGTTCCATTAGAAATCTTCCTTACGAAGAAAGATTGAAGACCCTAAAATTACATTCACTTGTAAGACGTAGAATGAGGGGAGACATGATCGAGGTTTGTGTTGTTTTGGTCTTGGTTCGGGACTTTTACCAGTTTGACCATGGTGGGCTTTATCGCGTGTTTTACAGGGAGTCTTGTGGACGCGTCCGTCAGCATTTTGGGGGGAGTTTTTTGTCAGGAGTCTTTTTGCTATGTCAGGATTTTTAAATACAACTTTGGATTTGAGTGGGAATTGCACATGAGTAAATAAAATTATCAAAGCTTATTTCTTGGGTAGCATTGAAAATTAGGTTGAACAAATATTCTGTTAGTGGGATGGAATGTGAAGGACCTGCCTAGTATGGGCCAACAGGCCTGCTGCAGTGTTCCTCCTTTCTTATGTTCTTATGTTCTTATGTATACAAGTGGAAAATGGGTATTAACAAAGGGGATATAAATAAGGTCTTGAGGATATCTCTCCAAGAGAGAACCCGCAATAATGGATTCAAGTTAGATAAGTTTAGATTTAGAAAGGATATAGGAAAGTATTGGTTTGGAAATAGGGTAGTTGATGAGTGGAACAGTCTGCCTAGTAGGGTTATTGAAGCTAGGACCTTGTGTAGTTTCAAATTTAGGTTGGATAAATTCATGAGTGAGAGGGGTTGGATTTGAGTGGGACTCGCGCATGAGTGGGTAGAATTGTCAAAGCTTATTTCTTGGGTAGCATTGAAAATTGGGTTGAGCAAATATTCTGTTAGTGGGACGGATTGTGAAGGACCTGCCTAGTATGGGCCAACAGGCCTGCTGCAGTGTTCCTCCTTTCTTATGTTCTTAAATTACATTCACTTGTAAGACGAAGAATGAGGGGAGACATGATCGAGGTATATAAGTGGAAGATGGGTATTAATAAGGGGGATATAAATAAGGTCTTGAGGATATCTCTCCAAGAGAGAACCCGCAATAATGGATTCAAATTGGATAAGTTTAGATTTAGAAAGGATATAGGAAAGTATTGGTTTGGAAATAGGGTAGTTGATGAGTGGAACAGTCTGCCTAGTAGGGTCATTGAAGCTAGGACCTTGGGTAGTTTCAAATTTAGGTTGGATAAATTCATGAGTGAGAGGGGTTGGATTTGAGTGGGACTCGCACTTGAGTTAATAGAATCTTCAAAGCTTATTTCTTGGGTAGAATTGAAAATTAGGTTGGGCAATTATTCTGTTAGTGGGATGGATTGTGAAGGACCTGCCTAGTATGGGCCAACAGGCCTGCTGCAGTGTTCCTCCTTTCTTATGTTCTTATGTTCTTATGAAACTACCCAAGGTCATAGCTTCAATGACCCTACTAGGCAGACTGTTCCACTCATCAACTACCCTATTTCCAAACCAATATTTTCCTATATCCTTTCTAAATCTAAACTTATCCAATTTGAATCCATTATTGCGGGTTCTCTCTTGGAGAGATATCCTCAAGACCTTATTTATATCCCCCTTATTAATACCCATCTTCCACTTATATACCTCGATCATGTCTCCCCTCATTCTTCGTCTTACAAGTGAATGTAATTTAAGGGTCTTCAATCTTAACATAAGAACATAAGAAAGGAGGAACACTGCAGCAGGCCTGTTGGCCCATACTAGGCAGGTCCTTCACAATCCATCCCACTAACAGAATATTTGCTCAACCCAATTTTCAAAGCTACCCAAGAAATAAGCTTTGACAATTCTACCCACTCATGCGCGAGTCCCACTCAAATCCAACCCCTCTCACTCATGAATTTATCCAACCTAAATTTGAAACTACCCAAGGTCCTAGCTTCAATAACCCTGGTAGTTGGTAAATTAGACACATATGCAACACTTGGGTATCTTTATTGAGGAAACGTTTCGCCACACAGTGGCTTCATCAGTCCATACAAAGGAGAATCGTGAAGAACAGGAGGAGTGTGAGGTTGTCAGGCCCTCAATCTTCAGACGATGTTGTCAGTCCATCAATCTTGAATAGAATAACAGCATATGAGCAGAGGAACCTTATCCATATCCATTCTGTACATCGTCTGAAGATTGAGGGCCTGACAACCTCACACTCCTCCTGTTCTTCACGATTCTCCTTTGTATGGACTGATGAAGCCACTGTGTGGCGAAACGTTTCCTCAATAAAGATACCCAAGTGTTGCATATGTGTCTAATTTACCAACTCGTCGGTTCTCTGAACCATTCATTCACATTCACTTCAATAACCCTACTAGGCAGACTGTTCCACTCATCAACTACCCTATTTCCAAACCAATACTTTCCTATATCCTTTCTAAATCTAAACTTATCTAACTTGTCTAAACTCATACGTTAGATTTCTAATGCTATGAATTAACTTTGTCATTCGTCGCTGAATGTTTTCTAACGAATTTATATCCATTCTGTACAATGGTGCGAAACGTCGAACAGGTTTCCGCCTCGAACACTTGGTAACACCTCCCTGGATGGTTGTTGTTTACCAGTCTCGCTCCAGCATGGTGATGCAACCTACCCGGCTGTACGAGCCTCACCTCATGACTGTTTTACTAAGGCTGTTTCAATACTCATGGCTGTTTTACTCACATCTGTGTTTCACTCATGTCTGTGTCTTACTTATGGCTGTCTTACTCATGGCTGTGTTTCACTCATGTCTGTGTCTTACTCATGGCTGTTTCACTCATGTATGTGTCTTACTCATGGCTGTGTTTCACTCATGTCTGTGTCTTACTCATGGCTGTGTTTCACTCATGTCGGTGTCTTACTCATGGCTGTCTTACTCATGGCTGTGTTTCACTCATGTCTGTGTTTTACTCATGGTTGTGTCTTACTCATATCTGTGTTTCACTCATGTCTGTGTCTTATGGCTGTGTTTTCACACATGGCTGTCTTACTCATGGTTGTGTTTCACTCATGTATGTGTCTTACTCATGGCTGTTTTCACATGGCTGTGTCTTACTCATGTCTATGTCTTACTCATGGTTGTCTCTTACTCATGGCTGTGTCTTACTCATGTCTGTGTCTTACTCATGGTTGTCTCTTACTCATGGCTGTGTCTTACTCATGTCTGTGTCTTACTCATGGTTGTCTCTTACTCATGGCTGTCTTACTCATGTCTGTGTCTTACTCATGGTTGTCTCTTACTCATGTCTGTGTCTTACTCATGGCTGTGCAGCTTCCCAAACAGTAACGAGAGAATTTACTCTCCTTCCCCTTCCCCCACCGTCTCAAATTTTCCCCTCCCATTATCTTCTCTCCATCTTCCCCCTTCTACTATCCTTCGCCCATTTTCCTATACTCCTCTTCTTACCCCATCCCCTATCCTCCAGTGCATCCCCTACCCTCCATCCGTGCATCCCCTACCCTCGTCCCGTGCATCCCCTACCCTCATCCAATGCTTCCCCTACCCTCCTCCCCTGCTTCCCTCTCTCCGTTGGTCCCCAGCACCTCACCTAACACTAGTATATTAAGACGCAGTGCCTTTGATCTTCAGCGAGCTTGACGCCTTCATGCTCGATCATGTCTTTCTTATATATAATAATTTATTCTCCTAGATATATATATATATATATATATATATATATACATACATACATGTCGTGGTGCCGAATAGGTAAAACTGGTCAATTAGCAAGAACTCGTTTAAAATTAAGTCTTTTCTAAGAATTTCTCTTATACGTTTAAAGATTTTTTTTTCCAATTATGTTAATGTAAAAATTAATAATTTTGTACCAAAAGAACCTTAGAAAACTTACCTAACCTTATTATAACAAGTGGAATTTAATTTAGCCTAATCCAACTAAATATGTTTTATATAAGTTTACAATAAATTAATAATAAATAAACACAATGAAACCTTTTTTTTTCTTTAGGTTCAGAATGATTTTTGCGAAATTATTTCATACACAAATTTTCTCTTGCCTTATTCGGCAAAACGAGCGTTGCTATTTAAGCCAAAAATAGCAAGTTTTATGTATTCGTCACGACATATATACAATGAAACATCAGTGTAGCTGACACTTGTCGACCAACTGAGGTAAAACTCGTGGAGACAGAAACAGTACAAAAAGAGACTGTATATATTGTAGTTCCTGACACTACCCCTTGACTACTCTTGAACGGTCACGTTCAATTCCAGGCCCTCAGGGGTCCTATCATACCTACTCTTACAACTGTGTGTGGACTCTGCTTCCACCATTTCTTCATCTATATTTCTTCTACTTTCTAACTACTCAGAGATTGGAAGCACACTTTCTCTCATCTCTTTCACTCAGTTATAAGTCTCTGCTTGCCTTACAGAGTCCTCTAAGTATTTTATACGTCGTAATCATGTCTCTCTGGTTGTTGTCTTTCAGTGTCGTATGGTTCCTTTTAGTCATTCTTCGTAGATGTGGTGCTAGCTCATGTGATGGTGGTTGCTATATTTCATGTGGTGGTGGTTGTGGTGGTGGTTGTGTGGTGGTGATTGCGTGATGGTAGTTGTGTGACACTGGTTGCTGGGTGTTAAGCTAACACACTGTTTTTCTTGGCTTCCATAACACAGGCCCGCTTCTTCCTGTTACACACACACACACACACACACACACACACACACACACACACACACACACACACACACACACACACACACACACACACACACACACACACACACACACAGCCCCGATGGCATGGTGGCTAGCGCTCTTGCTTCACGCACGGAGGGCCCGGGTTCAATTCCCGGCGGGGCCGAAACATTTCGAAGTGTTTCGTTACACACACACACACACACACACACACATACATACAACAGGCCTAGTGTCTAATCGACATGTTCCTAGGACAAAATGGTAACTAACAGGGGTTGTGGCCAGGAGCTGAGACTGGACCCCTGAAACAACATATGCACACAATAGTACAACTCTATTTTCGATCTGATTTCCAGTGTTTCCTGAGGACACAGTTGGTAAGGCAGTCGTGGAGGACAATCAGATTGCTCTCGTTTGGTTTGTCATGAAGCCAAAAAAGTGTTAATCCAGGGTGGAGGGAGGGAGGGAAGGATGGAGGGAGGGAGGGAAGGATGGAGGGAAAGGGAAAAAGGAGGAGACAAGCACTGACGCACTTATAATGTGATCTCTGAGTACACACTTTTGCTTTGCGTAAAAGCATGCGTCACACTTGTCATTTTCTACAAGCGTCACTCTCGCGATTTTCAGTCACCCTTACAAGATTAAGAACTAGTGTATATCTCTGAAAGAAAAACATTGTAAAAACAGTTTGAACCTTAGAAAATATTATATATGAATGTGTGATAACATTTACCTTCCTCAGCTCATTTACAAGCTAAGTGTTGTTATCCTACCTTGGCTCATTTACTGGATAAGAGTTATCCTTCCTCAACTCATTTACAAGTTAAGTGTTGTTATCCTTCCTAAGCTCATTTATAGGATAAGAGTTGTTATCCTTACTCAGCTCATTTACAAGTTAAGTGTTGTTATCCTGACTCAGCTCATTTACAAGTTAAGTGTTGTTATCCTACCTTGGCTCATTTACTGGATAAGAGTTATCCTTCCTCAACTCATTTACAAGTTAAGTGTTGTTATCCTTCCTAAGCTCATTTATAGGATAAGAGTTGTTATCCTGCCTCAGCTCATTTACCAGTTAAGTGTTGTTATCCTGCCTCAGCTCATTTACTGTATAAGAGCTGTTATCCTGCCTCAGCTCATTTACCAGTTAAGTGTTGTTATCCTGCCTCAGCTCATTTACCAGTTAAGTGTTGTTATCCTGCCTCAGCTCATTTACCAGTTAAGTGTTGTTATCCTGCCTCAGCTCATTTACCAGTTAAGTGTTGTTATCCTGCCTCAGCTCATTTACCAGTTAAGTGTTGTTATCCTGCCTCAGCTCATTTACCAGTTAAGTGTTGTTATCCTGCCTCAGCTCATTTACAAGCTAAGTGTTGTTATCCTGCCTCAGCTCATTTACTGTATAAGTGTTGTTATCCTGCCTCAGCTCATTTACCAGTTAAGTGTTGTTATCCTGCCTCAGCTCATTTACAAGATAAGTGTTGTTATCCTGCCTCAGCTCATTTACTGTATAAGTGTTGTTATCCTGCCTCAGCTCATTTACCAGTTAAGTGTTGTTATCCTGCCTCAGCTCATTTACAAGATAAGTGTTGTTATCCTGACTCAGCTCATTTCAACGCTCAGCACCAAGCCAAGATGCCATCCACAATAGACACCTAACACCCAGGTAACTATTTACAGCTAGGTGAACAGGGACAACAGGTGTTAAGAAATTGTCCAATGTTTCCCCCCCCACCCCTGTCCCAGGATCGAACCCGGGTTCTTCCGGTGTGAGCCAAAGGCGCTACCAGTGAGTTACGAGCCTTTTATAAAAATAATCGTCTACTGCCTTGGCACCAGTGGGTGGCACCTGTTACTTCATGGATGCTATGTGTTGGCACTGTCTACTTGCTTAGACACCTTGCATTCTGGGTGCTGGTGAGGCCCCCCCCCCACACACACGACCCCTGCACCCACAGATAAGTGAGTACACACACACGTACACACAAACACTACGACCATACCACTACAAACACATTACCACCACCACATAACCACCACTACACATTATCACCACCACCACCACATACTATCACCACTACACACAACACGCCAAGCGGCTTAGTGACAAGAGCTTTTGACAAATGGTGACTAACACACAACCGCTTTGTTATTACGAGAGTTAAGAGTAGTGACAAGCTCACGAGGCGGTACCAGGAGCAGTGACTCGACCTCCCCTCACCCAGAAATAGGCGATCACAGCAGGTTTTACACAACAGCGGCTGACACTCGGGTATCCTAGTAACTCACTCCACCCCCAAACACCACTCTCTGTAATTACACACTGATATTTCACACTCCCTCTATGTAACAACCTGTCAGAGATCACTGCCAGCTATCGAACCTGCACTTCCAGTTAGAACCCGGCCCACCAGTTAGATCCTGAACCTCCAGTTAGAACCTGAACTTCCAGATAGAACCTGACCCACCAATTAGACCCGGTCCAACAGTAAGAACTTGGCCCACTAATTAGAACCCGGTCCACCAGTTAGAACCTGAACCTCCAGTTAGAACCTGATCCATCAGTTAGAGCCTGGTCTACCAGTTAGAACTCGCGCATCCGATTACTGAATCTACCGAAGAGCAACGTAGATAATGCATTATCTACATACTTACCTTGCTCTGTTGCTCTCATCATATTCTTCTCTTGGCCTCCTGCTATTGTGTGGTGGGTTGTACATCACTGCAATCACCCCCTTGGGACCCCCAGTCTGAAGTGTTCCTACTATGTAGTCCCTTGTTTCCCCTCTGTCCAACTCCTCAAACTGATGTTGATTTCGAGTCATTGTCCCCGGTGGCCGGGCTCACACCAGGCCTCGTGGTTGATGGCCTGATCAACCAGGCTGTTGGTGTTAGCAGCAGCATGCAATCCAACGTAATAACCAACAGCCTGGGTGATCAGGAAATGACTTGAAGAACTTGTCAATTTCCCACACGAGAAGCTGTGGGCTTGTGGCTGCTTCGATGGTGAAGGGCTCTTCATCCGAGGGAAAAAAGAACTGCTCCATTTCCCTTTCTGGGGTTGAATCTGATTGCCTATTATCTAGCTGTGTATGATTCGCTTACGGGTTTATCGTCTCCCTTTATACATAATCTTAATTCTAAGGTGTGTTGATCGTCTACTCTCTCTCACCTTTGCCTCTATCTGCCCTTTCTGTGTCGTCCTCTTTATCTGTGCTACTTATATTTATCCCTGTCATCTTCTCTTTATTCTGTGTCAGTCTTCTGTTTATTGTGTCACTCTCCCGCTCTCTGTTCATCACTTTCTTGCCCTCATCTGCCATTTTTTTTCATTGTGTTCTCTTAATTCTCAGCATTGTTGACGCAGCCGCTCAGTGAGTCGGGGCGCGTGGCTCCCTCTCCTCCAGTATTCACCACAGAACACGCTCTTAACTATTGACAAACTTTAACTTAACTAAAAACCATCTTCCTGCCTCAATTTTTTTTCTTAAACACTTCTGTAACGTGAAATTCCCTTATCCACTTTGTGTGTGTGTGTACTCACCTAATTGTACTCATCTAATTGTGGTTGCAGGGGTCGAGACTTAGCTCCTGGCCCCGCCTCTTCACTGACCGCTACTAGGTCCTCTCTCTCCCTGCTCCATGAGCTTTATCATACCTCGTCTTAAAGCTATGTATGGTTCCTGCCTCCACTACATCACTGTGTGTGTGTCGTGCCGAATAAGTAAAACTTGCAATTTTGGCTTAAACAGCAACGCTCTTCTTGCCGAATAACGCAAGCGAAAATTTGCGCATGCAATAACTTCGCAAAAGTCATTCTGAACCTAACGAAAAAAATATATATTTAATTGTGTTTGTTTAATATTAAATTATTGTAAACATATCTAAAATATATTTAGTTGGATTAGGCTAAATTGAATTGAGCTTGTTATAATAAGGTTAGGTAAGTTTTCTATTTTTGTTGGTACAAAATTATTAATTTTACATTAACATAAATGAAAAAAAAAATATCTTTAATGTATAAGAGAAAATTTTAGAAAGGACTTAATTTTAAATGAGTTCTTGCTAATTGACCAATTTTACCTATTCGGCACGTCATATATATATATATATTTTTTTTTTTTTTTTTTTCAACAAGTCGGCCGTCTCCCACCGAGGCAGGGTGACCCAAAAAGAAAGAAAATCCCCAAAAAGAAAAAACTTTCATCATCATTCAACACTTTCACCACACTCATACATAATCACTGTCTTTGCAGAGGAGCTCAGATACGACAGCTGAGAAAAGTCCCTCCCAGCTGTCACTATCTCAGACCCCTCCTTTAAAGTGCAGGCATTGTACTTCCCATTTCCAGGACTCAAGTCCAACTAAATCAATTAACTGGTTTCCCTGAATCCCTTCACACAATGTTACCCTGCTCACACTCCAACAGATCGTCATGTCCCAAAAACCATTCGTCTCCATTCACTCCTATCTAACACGCTCACACATGCTTGCTGGAAGTCCAAGCCCCTCGCCCACAAAACCTCCTTTATCCCTTCCCTCCAACCTTTTCTAGGACGACCCCTACCCCGCCTTCCTTCCCCTACAGATTTATACGCTCTCCAAGTCATTCTACTTTGATCCATTCTCTCTAAATGACCAAACCACCTCAACAACCCCTCTTCAGCCCTCTGACAAATACTTTTAGTAACTCCACACCTTCTCCTAATTTCCACATTCCGAATTTTCTGCATAATATTTACACCACACATTGCCCTTAGACAGGACATCTCCACTGCCTCCAGCCTCCTCCTCGCTGCAGCATTTGCAACCTATGCTTCACACCCATATAAGAGTGTTGGTACCACTATACTTTCGTACATTCCCTTCTTTGCCTCCATGGATAACGTTTTTTGTCTCCACAGATACCTCAATGCACCACTCACCTTTTTTCCTTCATCAATTCTATGGTTAACCTCATCCTTCATAAACCCATCCGCTGACACATCAACTCCCAAATATCTGAAAACATTTACTTCTTCCATAATCCCTCTCTCCAATGTGATATCCAATTTTCTTTATTTAAATCGTTTGATACCCTCATCACCTTACTCTTATCTATGTTCACTTTTAACTTTCTACCTTTACACACTCTCCCAAACTCGTCCACTAACCTTTGCAACTTTTCTTTAGAATCTCCCATAAGCACAGTATCATCAGCAAAAAGTAACTGTGTCAACTCCCATTTTGCATTTAATTCTCCATAATTTAATCCCACCCTCTCCCCAACACCCTAGCATTTACTTCTTTTACAACCCCATCTATAAATATATTAAACAACCATGGTGACATTACACAACCCGGTCTAAGACCTACTTTTACCGGGAAGTAATCTCCCTCTCTCCTACACACCCTAACCTGAGCCTCACTATCCTCATAAAAACTCTTTACAGCCTTCAGTAACTTACTACCTATTCCATACACTTGCAACATTTGCCACATTGCTCCCCTATCCACTCTATCATATGCCTTTTCTAAATCCATAAATGCAATAAAACTTCTCTACCTTTATCTAAATACTGTTCACATATATGCTTCACTGTAAACACTTGATCTACACATCCCTACCCACTCTAAAGCCTCCTTGATCATCTGCAATCCTACTCTCTGTCTTACCTCTAATTCTTCCAATAATAACCCTGCCATACACTTTACCTGGTATACTCAGTAAACTTATTCCCCTATAATTTTTACACTCTCTTTTATCTCCTTCCTTTATATAAAGGAACTATACATGCTCTCTGCCAATCCTAGGTACCTTCCTCTTTCATACATTTATTAAACAAAAATACCAACCACTCCAGCACTATATCCCCCCTGCTTTTAACATTTCTGTCATGATTCCGTCAATTCCAGCTGCTTTACCCCCTTTCATTCTACGTAATGCCTCACGCACCTCCCCCACACTCACATCCTGCTCTTCTTCACTCCTAAAACATGTTGTACCTCCCTGACCAGTACATGAAATTACCGCCTCCCTCTTTTCATCGACATTTAAAAGTTCCTCAAAATATTCCCGCCATCTACCCAATACCTCCAGCTCCCCATCTACTAACTCCCCTACTCTGTTTTTAACTGACAAATCCATTCGTTCCCTAGGCTTTCTTACCTTGTTTATCTCACTCCAAAAAAATTTCTTGTTTTCAGCAAAATTTCTTGACAGAGCCTCTCCCGTTCTTTCATCCGCTCTTCTTTTGCACTCTCTCACCACTCTCTTCACCTTTCTTTTACTCTCCATATACTCTGCTCTTCTACTAACACTTCTGTTTTGTAAAAACCTCTCATAAGCTACCTTTTTCTCTTTTATCACACCCTTTACTTCTTCATTCCACCACTCACTCCTCTTTCTTCCTGCACCCACCCTCCTATAACCACAAACTTCTGCCCCACATTCTAATACTGCATTTTTAAAACTATCCCAACTCTCTTCAACCCCCCCACTACTCCTACTTGCACTAGCCCACCTTTCTGCCAATAGTTGCTTATATCTCACCCTAACTTCCTCCTCCCTTAGTTTATACACTTTTACCTCTCTCTTACTTGCTGTTGCCATTTTCTTTTGTCCCATCTACCTTTTACTCTAACTGTAGCTACAACCAAATAATGATCTGATATATCCGTTGCCCCTCTATAAACATGTACATCCTGAAGCCTACTCATCAACCTTTTATCCACCAATACATAATCCAACAAACTACTTTCCTTACGTGCTATATCATACCTTGTATATTTATTTATCCTCTTTTTCATAAAATATGTATTACTTATTACCAAACCTCTTTCTACACATAGCTCAATTAATGGCTCCCCATTTACATTTACCCCTGGCACCCCAAATTTACCTACTACTCCATCCACAACATTTTTACCCACTTTAGCATTAAGATCCCCAACCACAATTACTCTCTCACTTGGTTCAAAACTCCCCACACACTCACTCAACATTTCCCAAAATCTCTCTCTCCCCTCTACACTTCTCTCTTCTCCAGGTGCATAAACACTTACTATAACCCACTTTTCACATCCAACCTTTATTTTACTCCACATAATCCTTGAATTTATATATATATATATATATATATATATATATATATATATATATATATATATATATATATATATATATATAATATATATATATATATATATATATATATATATATATATATATATATATATATATATATATTATATATATGTATATATATATATATATATATATATATATATATATATATATATATATATATATATATATATATATACGTACATACATAAAAATACAGGTTTATGCTATATCTCTGCTCTTACTTTCTTTTAATCCCTTTTTATCTTTCATTTTCTGTCTTCCAGCCTCTACCAGCCTCTCTCTCTCTCTCTCTCTCTCTCCACTATAACTAACACTTTTCTCTTGTCCACGTGTGGCACACTTTTCCCCCTTCCTGCTATACCTCCAGCGTGACACTGGTAGAGTGGGCGAGGCAGTCAATGGGCCACCATCGTACTAAGAGCGCTCACCCATCCATCAGGTGGGGCCAAGTATCACTCAGGTATGGCCCTCCCTTCTTCACCTGTCCCTGGCTTGATCACCTCCCTCTCAGAGGAGAAAGAGAGAGAGAGAAAGAGAGAGAACGAGAGAGAGACATAGCCCTGGGGAACGGGAAGTAATCATGGTTGATCTCATGATAAAGAAGATAGCCCCACTTCTTTGAATCAAGAGCCCTTCAGCAAGATCAAGGCACCCAGCAACATCAACAAACCAGTGTGTGTTGTCAATTAATACAAATGCCTCTGAGACAATAATCTCAATGCAAATGAGACCGTTATATTCTCAGGACTAGCTACTGTGTGAGAGTCACTTGTCTAGTTTAACTGGACTTTACTTGTGTCTTTAAGCGGATATGACACCACCTATGACACCGACTATGGCACCACCTATGACACCGACTATGGCACCGACTATGGCATCGGCTATCACACCAGCTATGAAATCAGGGCCTCCTGGGCAAACTATAAGCACTAGTTTAGCTGTTTTTAAGGTTAAAGCCTCTCAACTACGCAAGTCATTAAGTCTGCGTATCACTGAGAGAGAGAGAGAGAGAGAGAGAGAGAGAGAGAGAGAGAGAGAGAGAGAGAGAGAGAGAGAGAGAGAGAGAGAGAGATAGAGAGAGAGAGAGAGAAAGGATACTATGTAGGGATGAGAGGTTTTGTAAACAGTGGCAATGGATGGAGTGATAGTAGGATAGATAAACTATGAGTGGATGGAAGGATTAGTTAGAATATATAGAGAGGCATTAAGTTTATCCCTGTCAACAAAGGAGATGCTTGGTGCTCTCCTCTGTGTTAACCACGAGTACTTCTTGTGGCTACACCTGCGTGGGGTGAGAGAGGGAAAAAGTAGAAGATTAAGATACATGTGCAACAGTTGTGTGTCTTATTGAAGAAATGTTTAGCCTAAACAGTAGACTTCTTCAGTCAGGGACAGTGCCACAGCCTATGGACTGTGCCACAGCATGTAGACAGTGTCATACCACATGAACCTTGAGTGAAATGAAGAAATATAAGTTACAAATTATAAAATGCTTGTATCAACTCTTACTCCTTAAATGAGAGAGAGAGAGAGAGAGAGAGAGAGAGAGAGAGAGAGAGAGAGAGAGAGAGAGAGAGAGAGAGCAGCAATGTAAATGGGAGAGAAATATGCTTAAAAATGCTGGTGAGCAAAGCATGTTATATGGGGTGATGTCAGTATGGGGGCTGGGTGGGTTTTGGTCGGTGGGGTGGGGTGTGGGTGGGTGGGTTTTGGGTGGGTGGGGTGTTGGTGGGTGGGGTTTTGGTGGGTGGGTTGGGTTGGGTGAGGGCCGAGACGGGATGGGGCAGGGGAGAGAGAGAGAGAGAGAGAGAGAGAGAGAGAGAGAGAGAGAGAGAGAGAGAGAGAGAGAGAGAGAAGGCAAAGAAACACTCTGGCAAAAGATTCATGAGTGTGTTTCCCTCAGATGAGTTTCACGAATCCAAGAGTGGGGAGCAATAACGCCCACCTGGGTCTGCCCACCCTCCCCACGCCCACCCCTCTCCACGCCCACCTGGTCCTGCCCACCCTCCTCACCCTCCCGACGCCCACCTGGACCCGCCCAACCTCCCGACGCCCACCTGAACCTGCCCAACCTCCTATCACCTTGTAACTACTACTATTGCTGCTCCTCCTCCTCCTGCTGTCGCTGCTGCTGTCGCTGCTGCTGTCGCTGCTGCTGTCGCTGCTGCTGTTGCTGCTGCTCCTGCCGCTGTTTGTTGCAGTTGCTGCTGCTACGACCCTCATCTGCCAATCAACGATGCTACTCACCTGTCATCTTCCTCTACTTCCCTGAAAACAAATAATCAACACTAAGTGATAATATACACAGCTTGAGTCAACATCAATTAAAACCACCACCTATTGACAAGTAGAAGAGTAAAACGTGCAATATTTAGAAGTCTTTATGGTCGAAACGTTTCGCCTACACAGTAGGATTCTTCAGACATAGACAGAGGTGACAGCAGAAGCAGGTGAGGTGATCAGCACATCAACCTTGAAGTCGTAGTTCTGAGATAGTCAGTCCCTCATCATTGAGAAAGATTCAAAACTATGGAACTGAACACTTCTCCAGGCTGAGGGACTGACCACCTCAAATCTACTTCAAGGTTGATGAACTGATGACATCACCTTTACCCTCTTCACTCCTGCTGTCACCTCTGCATTCGACTGAAAAAAGCCTGTTGTTTAGGCGAAACATTTTGTCAATAAAGATACCCAACTGTTGTACATGTCTTACTCATGTACCAGCTCTGTTGCCTGTCTATATCAACTACTGTTGCTTCGTTAATATTCTGATTACGCTTCTTGTTATTTTCGTACCTTATAGCCTGTGTAATCATAATCGTTTGTTATTTTTATATTTTTATGCTTCGAATATCCTCTTACCAGAAGGGCTACTTATCTACCACTCCCGTTTTCTCAGTCTTTTCTCATTATGTAGTATCCTGTTGGAAATACTGCATGTGTTATTGCTAAGCAAGAGATGTGCAGACGATGGATTCGACACCCACAGTGAAAGTTCCACCCTGCGTTCATACTGGTCTTAAGCCTTAAGTTGGTGGAGCGATGTGGTCTAGACAACCAGGTTTGTTCATCTGAGTGATGCTGACCCATCAGTGTGGTCTAGACGACCAGGTCAGTGTATCTGAGTGACGCTGACCCATCAGATTTTTGCATGATAGTGAAGCATCGTTACTTGTCTCCTCCAGCTCCTGTGTGTGTACAAAGTTTGTTGGGATATTCCCACCTAGACACGTGATCGACTGCTGAGATGAGAGGTAGATCATTTTTTGTGCGTGCATATGGTGGATGTTACCGATGATAGCGTCGGAGGTCAAAAAAAATACGTAGAATGATAGATTGAATTTCATCGAAGCATTGAGCGTTAAATTAAGGACTGATCAAGGGAGGAGAAGGAAGGATGATGATGGAGGATGACAGGGAAGCATGATGATGGAGATAAGAGAGAAGAATGATGAACATATATATATATATATATAGTGCCGAATAGGTAAAATTGGTTAATTAGCAAGAACTCATTTAAAATTAAGTCCTTTCTAAACAATTTCTCTTATACGTTTAAAGATATATTTTTCATTTATGTTCATGTAAAAATTAATAATTTTGTGCCAAAAGAACCTTAGAAAACTTACCTAACCTTATTATAACAAGCGCAATTTAATTTAGCCTAATCCAACTAAATATATTTTAGATAAGTTTACAATAATTTAATAATAAACAAACACAATGAAATATATATTTTTTTTCCGTTAGGTTCAGAATGATTTTTGCGAAATTATTGCATGCACAAATTTTCGCTTGCCTTATTCGGCAAGAAGAACATTGCTATTTAAGCAAAAAAATTAGCAAATTTTACCTATTCGGCACATTATATATATATATATATATATATATATATATATATATATATATATATATATATATAATGTTTGTGGTGGTGTAATTAGCACTGGAGTTCTGAGTGGAGACACTCGTGCTCTGAGTGCCTCCACATGTCAATCATCAAGTGAAATCAGATATCTGCATTAAATTTCAAAATCATATTTTATACTTTAAATTCGGTAAGATTCCCTAGCCAGCGCCGCAGTGAATGCAGGAGCAAGGTATCCCTCTGATGCTGCACCAGGGATACTTTTACTTACTCCACCAGGGATACCTTGTGATGGTTAGTAACCACAATGGTGGGATTGGTGGTGATTTGACTTTGCCGCCCAAGTGGCTAGTTTATTGTGTACCCCATTTCCATCCTGTGGATGGTAGTGGCTAGTTTATTGGTACTCCATATCCATTCTGTGGATGGTAGTGGCTAGTTTACTGGTACCCCATTTCCATCCTGTGAATGGTAGTGGCTAGTTTATTGGTACTCCATATCCATTCTTTGGATGGTAGTGGCTAGTTTACTGGTACCCCATATCCATCCTGTGGATTGTAGTGGCTAGTTTATTGGCACCCCATATCCATCCTGTGGATGGTAGTGGCTAGTTTATTGGCACCCCATATCCATCCTGTTGATGGTAGTGGCTAGTTTATTGGCACCCCATATCCATCCTGTGGATGGTAGTGGCTAGTTTATTGGCACCCCATATCCATCCTGTGTATGGTAGTGTAAGAGCATATGGACACAAAAGTCCTAGAAGATAGACTCCCAAAAGGTTAGAGGGAATACATCTGAATTTATATCTACAATTTGTCGTAAATTACGAAGCCACTTGCAATATCAGCAGACTGACTGATGTTAATAGTAGCCAAGCTAAAGCTTGGCTACAAGTCCTTCTGGCAGACGCAAAGACGATGATCAAATTAAATGCAAAGTATGTGGTCAGCCTCTTGAACGGTGGTGGTGATTAACGACAGAGGTGGTGGTGGTGGTGGTAGAGAGGGAGTGGAAATAATTAGAATGCCTGGCTATCAACGAGGAGTTTAAGTGATCGTTAATTTCCACATAAAGATACTGTTAATTTCACAAAGGTGAGGGAGAGACAGTGAGCTCCCTCTCACCGCACGCTACCCTCTTAATTACTCACTCTTATCCTCTCCAGTCTGCCCCAAGTCTACGATATCCAACTGCAGACTGAATACCATGTCGGCCACTCAGGGTATCTTGCAGGCTCGATCTAAGTCCGCTAATTGCATACCACTCTAAGAGTAAGACATGTGAAGGCAGCCAGAAGTCATGTCAAAGCCACAGGTGAACACACAGGCAAGATGGGGTCAAGTCACGGGGGATCTGAAGATCAAAACTTTGACATTGTACCGACTGATTTTAGAGATAATAATCAGGTTAACTCATTTCTCTCTCTCTCTCTCTCTCTCTAACTTTTGTTTCTCACTTTTCAATTATCCATCACAAGAATTCAATAATAAACTCCTGTATACAAATAATACACACATATGAGAAGCTTACGACGACGTTTCGGTCCTACTTGGACCATTTACAAAGTCACACTGTGAGTCTAAATGGTCCAAGAAGGACCGAGACGTCGTGGCAAGCTCCTCTTTCCTATGTGCGGGTTATTTGTGTATTGTTGCAGTCACGGTGTTGTTCTTTAAACTCCTGTAATAGTCGACAATTGACGTATGACAGAACTGACAGAAGCTTTCTGGCAATGTTACTTATTTTAGTTGTTTGAGGCAGCCAAGAATTTCCAGGTGAGTAGAGTGGGAAGCTGGTCTCCCAGACGAACACGGGAGGAAGTCATAGCCCAGACGAACACGGGAGGAAGTCATAGCCCAGACGAACACGGGAGGAAGTTATAGCCCAGACGAACACGGGAGGAAGTTATAGCCCAGACGAACACGGGAGGAAGTCATAACCCAGACGAACACGGGAGGAAGTTATAGCCCAGACGAACACGGGAGGAAGTTATAGCCCAGACGAACACGGGAGGAAGTTATAACCCAGACGAACACGGGAGGAAGTCATAACCCAGACGAACACGGGAGGAAGTTATAGCCCAGACGAACACGGGAGGAAGTCATAACCCAGACGAACACGGGAAGAAGACAGCCCAGACGAACACGGGAGGAAGTCATAACCCAGACGAACACGGCAGGAAGACAGCCCAGACGAACACGAGGAGGAAGTCATAACTAAGACGAACACGAGAAGGAGGAAGTCATAAGCCAGTCGGGGAGAATGTAAACAAAGCCAGGGTGTGGGCCAGGTGCTGCTACTCACTCAAGAGTTTCTTTTGTCCTTCACAGGGACGACCAACATCACAAATATGACGTGAGACTGACACTGCCGCTTTACCCCCACATACCCACCCCCACCACACCCCACTCTTCTCCCCATCACACCCCACACTCCTCCCTCTCACACCCCACACTCCTCCCACCAATTACTATTATTATTATTATTATTACTTTTATTATTAATAATATTATACTACGTCCGTCTCCCACCGAAGTAGGGTGACCCGACCAAAAAAAAAAACACCTTCATTGTCACTTACCCAATTACTGTCGTGCCAGAATGGCTCCCTCTCTTGTTTTTAACTGTTAAATCCATTTATACCCTAGGCTTTCTCAACTCATTTTTCTCTAAGCAAAGTCTCTTGATAAAATACTTTTCCCACTCTCTCACTAGCTCGCCTTTTACATCCATAAGTCTACCCATCAACCTTTTATCTACTAATACACAGTCCAACAAACTGCTATCATCAAGCTCTCAGATATAAACATGTAAATAGTTCATCACCTTTGTAACTTGTTCATCTATTAAAACTTTGCGGTCCAGTCCATCGACCCATTATGTGCCTCTGTAATCCTTTGACTACCGCCCACACCATGGGTATGGGGTGACTACCACCCACACCATGGGTATAGGGTACATAATAAAGATGTTAAACTAACAAGCCCTATGTCGTATCTCGTATACTTATTTATTCTCTTTTTCTTAAAATACATATTACCTATTACCAAATCTCTTGCTATACATAGTTGAAAACCTACGCCATCTACAACAGTTTATCCCAATTTAACATCGAAGTTCCCTACAACAATTATGTTGATAAATTAGACACATATGCAGCACTTGGGTATCTTTATTGTGAAAACGTTTCGTCACTTGTCGGTTTTCTGAACCATTCGTCAACAATTATGTTGATAAATGGTTCAAAACGTCCCAAACACTCACTTAACACGTCCAAAAATCTATCTCCTCTCCGCTCTTCTCTTCCCCAGGTGCATCAACACTATCACCCACGTCCCATATCCCACCTTTATTTTAATCCACACAATTCTTGAATATATATATATATATATATACGTATATTCCCTCTTTTCTTTCCATAAGTGATCATTTAATATTACTGCTACTCCTTCCTTGGCTCTAATTCTATCAGATACTCCTGACCTAATCCCATTTACACGTCCCCACTAAAATTACCTTACGCCATTTAGCTTTGTTTCGCTTAGAGCTATTAGATGCAGCTTCTTTTCATTCACAACATTCACAATCAGTTCTTTCTTCATAACCATACTACACTCACGAACATTAAAAAAATCCACCTTTAAAATTTTCTCATTTCTCCTCTTAGCAATTAGAAGACTAGAAGAATTCAGAGGTAAGGACCCACAAGGGGTGTGGGGGAAGTGAGGATAGTTGAAGAATAGCATCCCCTTCTTCCCGGCATTTTAGTCGCCTTTCACGACACACATGACTTACGGAGGAAGATTTCTCACCCATTTCTTCATGGAGATGAAAGGAAACCCTATAAGAAGAACTAGTAAGAGATTAGAAGTTAACTCAATGTGTATATACACACATGTACATGCACAACTGTATAGTATGAACTAGATGTAAGTAGAAGTAGGAAGATGTACCTGTCATCTTACGTGTTTGTGAGACAGAGAAAAGACACCAGCAATCCTGCCAATGTGTAGGTTTGCGTTTCATAAAATAATAATAATAATAATAATAATAATTATTATTATTATTATTATTATTATTATTATTATTATTGTTGTTGTTAGTGACTGCCTTGTCTCTAAAGTCTTGCTGATTTAATCTACGACTTTTGCGTCTCTAGACGCAAGACCTTCCAAGACTCCTCTGGGAAGCACCGAGTGCAACAGACGAATATTCTTGGCAGGCACAGTTCGTGCCATATTTGTTTCGGGGTATTCGTCCTGTATTCGACACATGCCCCCATAACCACTATCCTGCTTGTTATCGTAGCCAGCTGGAAGCACGGTTAGTCACAGCCTTCTAGGAGGAGTCGACCATCCCAGTATGGAGTAGTTAACCCGGTGCTGCGGACTCCTGACGTTTTAGAAAGAGGGTTGACGATCTAGGGGAGATTACCTCACTTCTAAGAACACCTCGGATCAGCAGACACTCTCGTGCCTCTTGTTGGCTCACATCATACTCAGATCTCTCTCTCTCTCTCTCTCTCTCTCTCTCTCTCTCTCTCTCTCTCTCTCTCTCTCTCTCTCTCTCTGTATGAATGTATTACAGCTGTTGTACCCGATAATGTTCTCATTTTCACTCTCTTCAAAACTCTATTTGGTTTAACTTGTCCCTGAACTCTGTACATAGTGTGTGTAATGTTCATAGTGTATATAATAAACATACGTTAAACCAAAACAGTTCTGCTGCCTACACCTTATTTCTCATTTTTATTGCTCTTCGACTGCGCTAAAAACTGGTACTGCGGCTCCTTTGTAACGTTCATGTGTTCGTGATAACACCTAAACCGCAATTATTATTGCCACAATACTCGCACCGTCAAGGCAACAGGTTGGTAGACAGCAACCATCCTGTTTAATGAGTACGAAATGGAAATGTGCGTTTTCTTGCACTCTGGCAGGATTGCTGATCACGTCTCTATATCGCGAACACGTAAGAACACAGGTAAATATTTCTCTCTCGTAAACTCGTAAGATGGCAGGTAAATCTTTGTGTCTCACGAACATGCAGGAGGACAGATAATTCTTAACAACTCCTACATACATTATTATCTTACACATACCTTTACTCTTCTATGTGTTTCTTAATAATTCCCAATCCTATAATATTTCCTTTCCAAGCTAGACGAAGGTTTGGTCTGAGACTGGACCGTGAGGACGATAACACCTCCCCCCAGAACCACAACAAATAACACATGCAGATCGATCTCCAACAACCACTGCCGCACACTCACAAAAGAAATTAACTGAGTATGATTGGCAAGCACTGGTGGGCGAGTTTTTCCTTAGAGGTGAGACCAGTCCCAAGTCTAAGACCATATAGGGTCTTAAGCCTGCCAGGGTCTGCTAGCCACGGTCAGGAAGGCTGACCTCGTTTATAAACAGCATTCTTCTATTTCGTGATATTCATTATTGTAGTAATTATTTTAGTTATCAATTATTATTATTATTATTATTATTATTATTATTATTATTATTATTATTATTATTATTATTATTACTGCTTTTACTGTTATTGTTTTTGTTATTGCTGCTAAACCCGTATGGGTGATAGAGCACTAGTTCTTACAGAGATGAGCGCAGAATGTGTGAGGTTTATGTAAAACTAACTAGTGTTATAGCAAGTGCAACACAAGTGTTGCAGGTGTTTATGTATCGTGATACTGATGGTTCGCGTCTCTGTTATCACTGCAAGACACTTGGGAAAAGTGAGCTTTCACTGAGCAACACCTCACTGCTTGTGCAGTGACCAGAACGTGACCAAGGGAGGTCAAGCGTGGTCCCAGTGTCACCACCACCAGTACCACCACCACCACACCTTGCAGTGTCTCCACCACCACACCTTGCAGTGTCTCCACCACCACACCTTGCAGTGTCTCCACCACCACACCTTGCAGTGTCTCCACCACCACACCTTGCAGTGTCTCCACCACCACACCTTGCAGTGTCTCCACCACCACACCTTGCAGTGTCTCCACCACCACACCTTGCAGTGTCTCCACCACCACACCTTGCATTGTCTCCACCACCACACCTTGCAGTGTCTCCACCACCACACCTTGCAGTGTCTCCACCACCACACCTTGCAGTGTCTCCACCACCACACCTTGTAGTGTCTCCACCACCACACCTTGTAGTGTCTCCACCACCACACCTTGCAGTGTCTCCACCACCACACCTTGCAGTGTCTCCACCACCACACCTTGTAGTGTCTCCACCACCACACCTTGTAGTGTCTCCACCACCACACCTTGCAGTGTCTCCACCACCACACCTTGTAGTGTCTCCACCACCACACCTTGCAGTGTCTCCACCACCACACCTTGCAGTGTCACCACTACCAGCACCACCACCACACCTTGCAGTGTCACCACTACCAGCACCACCACCACACTTTGCAGTGTCACCACCACACCTTGTAACACATCTCAGCCACTCATGTTCTGGCTAACACACACACACACAACACCTGAGTTCATTTATATAACTAGTTTAGAAAATCGTCTAGTAGACGAAAGAGACAATTCCCATGTGCCACCGGTTTAGTCTATATTGGACTGATAAACCCAATGGTTGTTGATACCCTTCCTTGATAAGGATGTCCAAATATCGCACAAGTGCCTCAATCATCGAAGGCAGGACTGGTAAGCCAGAAAAAAAGACCTCGGTCACGTGACCAAACGCACATGTGACTAAGCTAGACACATCTGCAACACCTGGGTATCTTTATTGTGGAGACGTTTACACAATAAAGTTACCCAAGTGTTACAAGTGTGTCTAATTTATCAACTTGTCGGTTCTCCGAATCATTTATCTACATGTGAATAAGCCCACCCAGCCTTAAGAGACCTGGGTCATGTGACCAAACGCTCCTTTGCGGGTCACCATGGGCCGCGGGGGCGCTGACCCCCGGAACACTCACCAGGTAGGTCCCCTCAAGAGACCTCGTTCATGTGACCAAAACGCTCCATTGGTGGGTCATCATGAGATTAAGACCTAACCTAACAAGCAATGATTTAAGACAACATTTCCCCTCGAAGAAAAGGTCATCAAGCTCTCCTTGAGCGAAACGTCGTGCTAGCAAAGCCCTGCTCTGAGTGCCTCCGTATTATCCATGTTTGTCCACCGGCCACTGAGGTCCTGACCGCAAACACTGACTCCACCTCTTGCAGTGATAGTGATAACATCAATTTATTTATGGTGTGGAGGTTCAATTGATTGAATCTCAAGTAAACAAACGAACGTGTTTAGCCTTTTCGACGAAGCTGTTGTGAAAGCTGATGGTGGTGAAAACAGGGACAGGAGCGAACAGGTACCTGGAGGTACTAGTGAGTGGAGACATCAACTGGCAGTGCAAGACTCGCCTAGAAGAGCAGCCAAGCGTGCGTATAACCTAGAAATATCCAAGGAGAACATTGCTTCACTGTGGACGGATCAGTTGAAATTTTCTACAAAAAATTCTCGAAAACTTTATAAAAAAAAGTAGCGTGAAAATATTACGAATTTACTTTTTTCATTTCACATAAAGATTTTACTTAATTTAACCCTTAAAATACAGATTAGATAGCAGATGGGGATGAGAAAGCACCATGAGGCAGGCAAGCAAGCAAGGTGGGAGCGAGTTGTTATCCCCAATGGTCAAACTCATACCAGGAAGCGAGTGCTAGTAACTCATAATTCCCAGTTCAGATCAATTTAATAAAATAACTGCACCACACACACTCTCTCTTTCACACACACATTACAGTAGACCAACACAATACACCACCAACCCACATTACTTAACTTCCCTACATATCCTCACCACAGTCCCGTGGAACAGTAAGTCCAGTTCTAACACGAAACCTCTGAAGCCTCCGTAATTACGTTCATGAACAAAGATATCCTCATCACCCTAATGAAATATATAAATATAACTACTCTTTCCAACAATGTAACTATCAGATAAAAAAAATAAAGTGTTTCCACAATGTAGCTAGATTTTAGAATTTGACCAGAGGGACGAGTTTAATGGGCAGCGTCACTCACCTGTTAGTGTACATACCACCATAAAAAGAGAACACTACACGCCAAACAGTTGAGATGCCAGCTGCGAGATCAACTCCCATCCTTGACTGTTATATAAGCATCACTACCCTTACAATGGAGTATTTGTTGCAGCCACAACAAATCTTGACCTGCATGCCTTGTCAACTGGTGTTTCATGCAGTCTCGCTACATCTACCTCATTTTCTAATGCACAATGCACAGAGCTGGACTTGCCTAGCATGAGCCAGTAGGCCTGCTGCAGTACTCCTTCTTATGCTCTACTCTTATACATGTACTCTCTTACAGTTCCACCAGAGTACTTTTAGGGTGCAACTACCCTTGATCTTTCCTTCCATAGTTTATATTATCTCGCAACACAAGTTCTCCAATTCATTACAGAGATGCAGAAAAATTACCAATCGTTTAAAGGTATCGTTTATTTACTCCTGCTTCAGTTTAGTACTTAACACGTTCATTTCTTTAGACTCGGTCTCCTTTCGTGTAAATGCTTCACTATCTGGTTGTCTTGCGTTCATACGTGTAAGATACAGTTTTTTTTCAGTTCCTTGCGACTCTTGCATCTTTCTTTCTGTCCCGATTGTGTCTGCCTTTCCATTAAGTGATTGTATTTCTCTCTAAACTGATGACATTCTTCCTGTCTATGGGCTATCTCCAGTTCCCTTTGCTGTTGCAAGCAGATCTGCTCTCCCAGCTGGTGATGTTGTCAGTACCTCTGTTGCTGTAGCTATCATATAGAGTAGCTGAACACCGTGGGTGTTCCTACAATGTAACTATCGTATATAACAGTGTAGCCGCGCACTGCGGGTGTTCCTACAATGTAACTATCGTATATAACAGTGTAGCCGCACATCACGGGTGTTCCCACAATGTAACGCATACAGAATAGTGTAGCCGCACACTGGTGGTCTTCCCACAATTCAACCATCACACAGAATACTACAATAGGACACTGCATTTGTTTCCAAGCTTGTTCACTAATAATAAAAAAGAGCTTGAGAGGACCCAAGAGGCAGCAGTTAGCGAGGCTTGAGTTAGTCCCTGTAAGGTATTTACGAGTGAGCGAGAGAGAGGTAAAATGTGGAACCTTGTAAATAAGTTTTAGCCTGAAGCTGTCATTGTGGTTCACGAAGAGCAGACAGTTAAGGCCTTCCAACTTTTAATTCTCACTCACAACTTTCAACAGCACTTCACACTCGGCAGCAAAATACTTAAAACATGTCAGAGGGAAGGAGTGGGTGCTGTGATGCTGTAGGTGTGCTGTGAGTGGGTGCTGTGATGCTGTAGGTGTGGTGTGAGTGGTGCTGTGATGCTGTAGGTGTGGTGTGAGTGGTGCTGTGATGCTGTAGGTGTGCTGTGAGTGGGTGCTGTGATGCTGTAGGTGTGGTGTGAGTGGTGCTGTGATGCTGTAGGTGTGCTGTGAGTGGGTGCTGTGATGCTGTAGGTGTGGTGTGAGTGGTGTTGTGGTGCTGTAGGTGTGGTGTGAGTGGTGCTGTGATGCTGTAGGTGTGGTGTGAGTGGTGTTGTGATGCTGTAGGTGTGGTGTGAGTGGTGCTGTGATGCTGTAGGTGTGGTGTGAGTGGTGCTGTGATGCTGTAGGTGTGCTGTGAGTGGGTGCTGTGATGCTGTAGGTGTGCTGTGAGTGGTGTTGTGGTGCTGTAAGTGTGCTGTGAGTGGGTGCTGTGATGCTGTAGGTGTGGTGTGAGTGGTGCTGTGATGCTGTAGGTGTGGTGTGAGTGGTGTTGTGATGCTGTAGGTGTGGTGTGAGTGGTGCTGTGATGCTGTAGGTGTGCTGTGAGTGGGTGCTGTGATGCTGTAGGTGTGGTGTGAGTGGTGTTGTGATGCTGTAGGTGTGGTGTGAGTGGTGTTGTGATGCTGTAGGTGTGGTGTGAGTGGTGCTGTGATGCTGTAGGTGTGCTGTGAGTGGTGCTGTGATGCTGTAGGTGTGCTGTGAGTGGGTGCTGTGATGCTGTAGGTGTGGTGTGAGTGGTGCTGTGATGCTGTAGGTGTGGTGTGAGTGGTGTTGTGATGCTGTAGGTGTGGTGTGAGTGGTGCTGTGATGCTGTAGGTGTGCTGTGAGTGGTGCTGTGATGCTGTAGGTGTGCTGTGAGTGGGTGCTGTGATGCTGTAGGTGTGGTGTGAGTGGTGTTGTGGTGCTGTAGGTGTGGTGTGAGTGGTGCTGTGATGCTGTAGGTGTGCTGTGAGTGGGTGATGTGATGCTGTAGGTGTGCTGTGAGTGGGTGCTGTGATGCTGTAGGTGTGCTGTGAGTGGGTGCTGTGATGCTGTAGGTGTGCTGTGAGTGGTGTTGTGATGCTGTAGGTGTGGTGTGAGTGGTGCTGTGATGCTGTAGGTGTGCTGTGAGTGGGTGCTGTGATGCTGTAGGTGTGCTGTGAGTGGGTGCTGTGATGCTGTAGGTGTGCTGTGAGTGGTGTTGTGATGCTGTAGGTGTGCTGTGAGTGGGTGCTGTGATGCTGTAGGTGTGCTGTGAGTGGTGTTGTGATGCTGTAGGTGTGCTGTGATGGGTGTTGTGATGCTGTAGTGTGGGTGAGTGGTGCTGTGATGCTGTAGGTGTGGTGTGAGTGGTGCTGTGATGCTGTAGGTGTGGTGTGAGTGGTGCTGTGATGCTGTAGGTGTGGTGTGAGTGGTGTTGTGATGCTGTAGGTGTGGTGTGAGTGGGTGCTGTGATGCTGTAGGTGTGGTGTGAGTGGTGTTGTGATGCTGTAGGTGTGGTGTGAGTGGTGCTGTGATGCTGTAGGTGTGGTGTGAGTGGTGTTGTGGTGCTGTAGGTGTGGTGTGAGTGGTGTTGTGGTGGTGGTAGGTGTGGTGTGAGTGGTGTTGTGGTGCTGTAGGTGTGGTGTGAGTGGTGTTGTGGTGCTGTAGGTGTGGTGTGAGTGGTGTTGTGGTGGTGTAGGTGTGGTGTGAGTGGTATTGTGGTGGTGGTAGGTGTGGTGTGAGTGGTGTTGTGGTGGTGTAGGTGTGGTGTGAGTGGTGTTGTGGTGGTGTAGGTGTGGTGTGAGTGGTGTTGTGGTGGTGTAGGTGTGGTGTGAGTGGTGGTGATGGTGGTGGTGATGGTGGTGCTGTGGGTTGTGGTGCTGTATTACAATGGTGCTATGGTGCTAGATCAGTGGAATGTTCCACTGAAGGAACGTCCAGCAGTGGACCACTGTAACAGCCAAAAATACACATGAACAACTGTCTAAGAGACTTAAACAAGAATTATTTCTTAGGTACAACTGAGAAAAAATAATTTGCAAGAAAAATATTAATTAAGAAAGAAAGAAATTTTGATAAATATGATAGGAATACTTTGTTATAAAGGCTGTGTATACTGGTCGAGGATCGGGCCTGGGGAAGCACAGTGACCCTTGATATCGTCTACAGGTAACATTCTGGTACAAATATCACGAGAAACGAAAGAATGAGAAAAATAACGAATGTAAAAGATAAATAGAGATAATAATTTTTTAAGCCATTACCTAGTGAGGTTAATTATTATTATTATTATTATTATTATTATTATTATTATTATTATTATTATCATTATCATCATCATTGGGAAATGGTAAATTGGTAGAGGTTATACAAAACCTGGGGAATCGGAGGCAATCAGATTTGATCCAAGGGTGGTGTAGCTCCAATCTCCCGGAGCAAGATCCCTTCGCGGGGATACAGGCACCCCTTTTCCCTACCCATTCCCTCCCTCTGAAGTATAGGAAGGTTCGAAACATAGGCAGAAAGAAGTGAAAATTCGGACAGGTGGCGCCAGTTGCCTGCCCTCAACAACACACACACACACACACACACTCTCTCTCTCTCTCTCTCTCTCTCTCTCTCTCTCTCTCTCTCTCTCTCTCTCACTCTCTATTTCCTCAGCGTACAATATAAGGAACACGAATCTGGTTATAAATAAGAATGAGGAGGTGAGAGGTAAATGAGGTGATGGTGTGGTCAGAGCTGATGATATCACTGTACAAACTTGCTGACACAAAACTGGAACAACATTCTGATTGTGTGTACACGATCCTGTTCTGCAGGTCCCTCTCTCAGTGTACACTGTACTGCTCTGGTCTCTCTTCCAGAGTACACTGTAATGCCCTGGTCCCATTGTCAGTACACTATACTGCCCTGGTCCCTCTCTCAGTACACTGTACTGCTCTGGTCTCTCTTCCAGAGTACACTGTAATGCCCTGGTCCCATTGTCAGTACACTATACTGCCGTGGTCCCTCTCTCAGTACACTGTACTGCCCTGGTCCCTCTCTCTGTACACTGTACTGCCCTGGTTTCTCAGTGTACTCTACTGCCCTGATCTCTCTTCCAGAGTACTCTGTACTGCCCTGGTACCTCTGTCAGTACACTATACTGCCCTGGTCCCTCTTCCAGAGTACACTGTACTGCCCTGGTCCCATTGTCAGTACATTATACTGCCCTGGTCCCTCTCTCAGTACACTGTACTGCCCTGGTCCCTCAGTGTACTCTACTACCCTGGTCTCTCTTCCAGAGTACACTGTACTCCCCTGGTTCCTCAGTATATTGTACTGCCGTGGTCCCTCTCTCAGTACACTGTACTGCCCTGGTCCCTCTCTCAGTACACTGTACTGCCCTGGTTCCTCAGTGTACTCTACTGCCCTGGTCCCTCTCTCAGTACACTGTACTGCCCTGGTCCCTCTCTCTGTACACTGTACTGCCCTGGTTCCTCAGTGTACTCTACTGCCCTGGTCCCTCTCTCAGTACACTGTACTGCCCTGGTCCCTCTTCCAGAGTACATTGTACTGCCCTGGTCTCTCTTTCAGTACACTATACTGCCCTGGTCCCTCAGTACACTATACTGCCCTGGTCCCTCTGTGTGCTCTGTACTGCCCTTGTCCGAACAGTGTAAACTGTACTGACCTAATCCTTGCCTCAAAAGCTTTCAGTAATCTGCACACTTATTGATCATAAGAAGACTAGAAGTCACAATACCGTGACTGGGAAAATTCATAACTAAAACACACAAACGGAAATGACAACCAGACGACGTAGTCTCTCCCGGTTCCTTGTTCGGAACGAACCAACACGGCGCTTACTTCACATTTCCAATTTTTTGAGTCATGAAAGTACTTATTATGTATAATTATTATTATTATTATTATTATTATTATTATTATTATTATTATTATTATTATTACAACAATCAAAACTAAGCGCTAAACCCACAAGGGTCACACAGCGTTGCTTGAAAGTATTATGTCCATGACCACGTCACCCTCATAAGGACATTAAGAAGGAGCACTGCAGCAGGCCTACTGGCTCATGCTAGGCAGATCCAAGTCACCTACTGGCTTAAGCATGATATATATTTAAATCTCAACGAACACAGACGTTTCGAGTATTAATTACTGACGATTGCTAAGGTGGTTCACAACGAACCCTCAATTTGGAGAGAAACTTTAGACGACGTTTCGGCCCACCCTGGATCATTATCGGGTAGTGAGCGAAAGAGAAAAGCGGAGAAAGCCAGAAAACAGGTGAGGTGAAGAGCTGAGGAGAAAGCTAAGTAAGGTCAGGTCAAGTGACGTATGTACGGCACATCAGAGTAGGCTGCTTTCATTGCAGAAATAACATCAACATTCAGTGCTAAATTCGTGAGGATCGTTCACCACGGGGAATGGTGGACGTTCCAACCTCTATCGTGAAACGGATGTTAGGTTGGGTAAGGTTTGTCAGGAAACAGGACAAGTGTCTCAAGATGCGGGTCATGTGACCGAGGCCTTCCGCTGGCTTATCGGGGTCCACTCCTTTAAAAAAATATTGTAGTTATGATTATAAGCATTAGACAATATGAGTGTAGTGGTACTCTAGCAAGATGTGTGAAGTGTAAGTACACTGAGGCACAACACTGACTTACAGGATACATACACCGAGAGGTGTACATCTCAGCGTAGGTAAACCTGGAGGGTGTTCCGGGGGTCAACGCCCCCGCGGCCCAGTCCCTCACCAGGCCTCCCGGTGGATCAGGGCCTGAACAACCCGTCTTTTACTGCTTGTCTCACGTAGTCCAACGTATGCAAAGGGTTCACTTTAATCCCTATTTTCAGGGATTAACGTATCCTTGACTGGTGAACAGGTTACATGCAGCTTGAATGACACTCATTGTGGATGGGCTTCAAACCCCCATTAACAAACCTAACCACTGATTCACACTGCTTGACTGGCATGCGACACTGCTACTCAAAAATCGCCTTGTCCTACCACTGCCCTCAAACTGATAGACTGACAGGCGACACTCCCACTCAGAAATCACTTTCTTCCACTATCATCAAACTAGGATTCAGCTCAATCACAGGTTGCGCCTTTGCTGGCGGCAAAGGCGCTCCCTGTGATTGTATTTGCTTGGACCACCTCCTCTTTTCTGCAACATTGCAAGCTCCTTATGTGCTGATTGCGACACGAAAGGTCTAGAGTTATTATTCAACTCTTCCCGTGGTTGTTTTGCATTTTGTATAGTTTGTTCGCGATTTTTGCATATATATATATATATATATATATATATATATATATATATATATATATATATATATATACATAAACAAACTGCGGCTAGCCGTGGAGAGGAGTAGGATTGATGGCTCCCTGGTTAGAGCGTCGTGAATTTTGCCTTGCTTCCCACGAGGTGGGCTAAAATAACAGGGTTCGATCCCCGGCTAGCTGCAGCCTGTTAATTATTTAAAAACCACTTGTTCGTGGATGCATTAATTACGCATCTTTCCTGAAGGAGGAGCGGGGATAGTGCAGTTCGGAGAGTCATCTGAGCTGTGAGGTCTGCGCACTCCTGCGCTTCCTTTTTTTTCCTGGTGTCTCGGAGGTGATCTACACACAAGGTCACATATCTGGTGCACCAGTTCACTGCCTCTTATAAGTATTAGTATTATTATTATTATCATTATGCTCATCAGGGGAAGAACTATACAGTGCCTTGGTAATGGAAGATAATCAGATATAATTCAAAGATGAGCGTAGCTCCAATCCCTTGCATCAAGAACCCTCCAGAAGCATCAAGAACCCTCCATCAGCATCAGGAGCCCTCTAGCAGCATCAGGAACCCTCCAGCAGAATCAAAAGACCTCCAGCAGCATCAAGAACCCTCAAGCAGCATCAAGAACCCTCAAGCAGAATCAAGAACCCTCCAGCAGCATCAGAAACCCTCCAGCAGAATCAAAAACCCTCCAGCAGCATCAAGAACCCTCCAGCAGCATCAAGAACCCTCCAGCAGCATCAGAAACCCTCCAGCAGCATCAAGAACCCTCCAGCAGCATCAGAAACCTTCCAGCAGCATCAAGAACCCTCCAGCAGCATCAAGAACCCTCCTGCAGCATCAAGAACCCTCCAGCAGAATCAGGAACCCTCCAGCAGCATCAGGAACCCTCCAGCAGCATCAAGAACCCTCCAGCAGCATCAAGAACCCTCCAGAAGAATCAGGAACCCTCCAGCAGCATCAAGAACCCTCCAGCAGCATCAAGAACCCTCCAGCAGAATCAGAAACCCTCCAGAAGCATCAAGAACCCTCCAGCAGCAGCAGGAGCCCTCCAGCAGCATCAGAAACCCTCCAGCAGCATCAAGAACCCTCCAGCAGCATCAAGAACCCTCCAGCAGAATCAGGAACCCTCCAGCAGGATCAGGAACCCTCCAGCAGCATCAGGAACCCTCCAGCAGAATCAAGAACCCTCCAGCAACATCAAGAACCCTCTAGCAGCATCAAGAACCCTCCAGCAGCATCAGGAGCCCTCCAGCAGCATCAAGAACCCTCCAGCAGCATCAGAAACCCTTCTGCAGCATCAAGAACCCTCCAGCAGCATCAAGAACCCTCCAGCAGCATCAAGAACCCTCTAGCAGCATCAAGAACCCTCCAGCAGCATCAAGAACCCTCTAGCAGCATCAAGAACCCTTCAGCAGCATCAAGAACCCTCCAGCAGCATCAAGAACCCTCTAGCAGCATCAGGAGCCCTCCAGCAGCATCAAGAACCCTCCAGCTGTACCGTCCTTGAAGAGAGCCGTCATATAATATAGCAACAAATTAGCTCTGCCACAAGAGCATCTTGACAGGCTTCAACTTAATGTTTCACAATGACTTACCTCGACTAAGAGCGCTGCGAAAAACAGATCAAGTCTCAAATAAGTCTTCATTTTAGTTCTCTGAAGTTAAATGGAAATTCCTTGTTCCAGCCTCAAACGCTCGCTCACAAGTGACCCGGGTTCGACACCCGGTCTGGGCGGCACGCAGGGAACAAGTCTCTAAACATGTAATACAATATGTTAGGTAAAAGGACACAAGTGCAACTAATGCGACATTTTATTGTGGCAACGTTTCGCTCTCCAGGAGCTTTCCAAGTCTGTAATGGCTTGACAAAACTCCTGAAGAGCGAAACGTTGCCATATAAAATGTCGCATTAGTTGAACATGTGTCCTTTTAACTAACAAATCTCTTTAACATGTACACACAGGAGAGACCTTAAAGGATACACTATGTCTCACTTAACATGTACACACAGGAGAGACCTTGAAGTGTACACTGTCTCTCACTTAACATGTACACACATGAGAGACCTTGAAGTGTACACTATATCTCTCACTTAACATGTACACACAGGAGAGACCTTGAAGTGTACACTATGTCTCTCATTTAATATGTACACACAGGAGACCTTAAAGTATACACTATGTCTCTCATTTAACATGTACACACAGGAGAGACCTTGACGTATACACTATGTCTCTCATTTAACATGTACACACAGGAGAGACCTTGAAGTGTACACTGTCTCTCTTAACATGTACACACATGAGAGACCTTGAAGTGTACACTATATCTCTCACTTAACATGTACACACAGGAGAGACCTTGAAGTGTACACTATGTCTCTCATTTAACATGTACACACAGGAGAGACCTTAAAGTATACACTATGTCTCTCATTTAACATGTACACACAGGAGAGACCTTGAAGTGTACACTATATCTCTCACTTAACATGTACACACAGGAGACCTTGAAATGTACACTATATCTCTCACTTAACATGTACACACAGGAGAGACCTTGAAGTGTCTCTCATTTAACATGTACACACAGGAGAGACCTTGAAATGTATACTATATATCTCACTTAACATGTACACACAGGAGAGACCTTGAAGTGTACACTATGTCTCTCACATTTATCGTTTTCTCTAAGGACTATTTTTTTCTTTACCCCCAACTTCCCATTTTTTCTCCAGTACCCTCTTAGCACCGTAAACCCTTCCATTTCCCCGGGTATTTCATTACACTCCGGCTTCCATTCCTTTACTGCTATCCCATAATGCATTTCATGCTAGTGACTTTCTTTTGTGCCTATTAATATTTTAATACACGTATACATTATCTGCATACTACATAAAAGAAATAAAAAAAAATTAAATCTGAATCCCTGTCTCCGTACCTACTTTCCGTTTTCTCTGGAGCTTCTCTCCTTACACAAGAATTCACTGGTTGTATCAGCTTGCATGATCGTCAGATATTATCTGAGACATTTACTTCAACCATCCTTTTGATTTCCATTTTTCTCTCTCATAGCTTCTCATCGCAACAGCAGCGGCCTCCCGTTTTCTTCGATACTTTCGTTTTTACTTTTAAGCTCTTCTGTTTTCTATGACGCACTGTAGCACAGGGCGTCTCGTTTTTTATGAAGCACTGGTTCAGTACCCTGGTCCGGTTCCCCTGGTAAGGTGCCCTGGTCCGGAACCCTAGTCCGGTACCCTGGTCCGGTGGTCTGGTCCGGTACCTTGGTCCAGTGCCCTGGTCCGGTGGCCTGGTCCAGTGGCCTGGTCCGGTACCCTGGCAAAGTTGTGGTACTGAGCCACGGCATTATAGAAAACAGGAAACTACTGAAGTAAAAACATAGGCATCAGGGAAAAAAAACGGGAGAACACGGCTATTGTGATGGGGGACTATTAAAACAAACTGGCTCTAGATATCTCAAAAAAGAGAACTGAAAACGGGTAAATATATAAGATAAAATGATCCGAGGGTAGAGTAAGCTGATACAAAATTGTATTATTTCAAGTATCAGTTTGTTAACAACTCAGCTTTCAAGAAGAGTTGATGTTAGTGGAGAATGGCAGAAGAGTCACATCCATCGTGGTGGTGTGAGGACCGGACAGTGAGGTGATCCCAGATATTTAAAGTAAACAGCCTAAATTTGCTTACAACAGATCACGAAGCTTTAGAGGCTAGCCAAGGAGGTCCAAACACTGTGTACTCCCTTTACTAATAAGGAAACCTCCAGCGTGTTCTATGCCGAAGGTAGAGGCTAGTTTACTGTGCACCCCATATCCATCCTAGGGATGGTAGCAGTTAGTTTACTGTACATATATCCATCCTAGGGATGGTAGCAGTTAGTTTACTGTACATATATCCATCCTAGGGATGGTAGCCCTACATGTATCCTATGGACGATAGTGGCTAGTTTATTGTGTACCCTATATCCAACCTATGGACTGTAGTGGCTAGTTTACACAATATCTATTGAGCATCCATATCCATCCTATGGATGGATATGGATGCTCAAAATAAGAGAGACTGAGGCACGACAGTTCTTTCAATAAGTTGTGAGGATGCGAAACACAGTAACGGCACAGTACGTGACTAAGAATGCTAGAGGGGATAGTTTTAAATAACATTCTACGAACGCAGATGAAGCAGGTTTGTAGACAGAGAAGATAACGCAGATGCAATCGCATTAACCGAAACAAGGCTAAATACAACAGCTAAGTCTCGAGTTCCTTACAGGGCACATTATTTGGAAAAGGAATAAGAGTACGAAGGAAGGTGGAGATTAGGTTAGATTAGATAAAGGCCTGGTTATATTAGATTAGGTTACGGTTAGGTTAGATTAAGTTCCTTTAGGTTAGATTGAGTGGAAGTTAGATTATGTGGAAGTGTGGTGATGCTAGAGAGAGATGCATATTGAACCAGGAAGGATGAGATATTTAAATGGTTTTGAAGAATATGTGGGTCTAAAAAATAACAGATACTTTTGAAAGTAGCTCCGCATAGATAATCTAAGAGTAGCTCCACAGAGATACTCTGGAAATACCCCCACATAAATACAGTCAATGTATCTTTAGCGAGAGACATTTGGAAATATCTCTACAGAGAGAGAGAGAGAGAGAGAGAGAGGCATTAACAGTATCTTCTCAAGAAAACATTAATACAATTTTCACAGAAACTTTAAGTGAGAAAAACAGTATCCTAACAAACATTAACGGTATCAATAGAAAGATTAACAGTGACAGAACGTGTGGGAATTACCCTTGAAGCATAAGAGATATATATGATCAGTGCAAGTTAATTTCCATTCCAGGGAAATAGAGAGAGAGAGAGAGAGAGAGAGAGAGAGAGAGAGAGAGAGAGAGAGAGAGAGAGAGAGAGAGAGAGAGAGAGAGAGAGAGAGAGAGAGAGAGAGAGAGAGGATAATGATAAATCAACACCGTAGTAAATTGAATCCAGTTCGTGATGACCATCTCTATCTCTCTCTTTCTCTCATACATTTCTTTCTCATTCCCTACCCCTCAGAAACACCCACTTTCCCACATACCCTTTCTCCCCTCACAAACACCCACACTCCCACATACCCTCCCACATGTTCGCCCTCCCACGTGGTGTTGACTGAGCCAGCAAAGCGGGGAAATAATGATCATCCACCTGTTGACTCCTGGGAATCAAATTATTGAAAGATAATGCCAACTACAGTGTATGTGTGTGTGTGTGTGTGTGTGTGTTAAGCCAGCCAGCAATACCTCCCTCGTATTTGTAGGTAAATCCCTTGACTATAAATTAACTTCTCTAACGACTCCCTAAACTCTTAAGTCTCTGTCGTATCAACGTTGCAACTCACATCTGCGGTTACTTTTTCCCCCTTACCTGCCCTCCTAGTGAGCTGCCCCTTGCCCTTACCTGCCCTCCTAGTGAGCTGCCCCTTGCCCTTACCTGTCCTCCTAGTGAGCTGCCCATTGCCCTTACCTTCCCTCCTAGTGAGCTGCCCCTGCTCACTACCACCGCACTCAACAAATTCCTTATATCCAACAGACTCATTTGAATCCTTAGTTTCAATTTGTGTCCCCTATTTCCCCGTCACTCTGCTGTCTCCGAACTCTATCCTCGTCAACCACAACCAGACACATATATATCATGTATGTAGTGCTCGTGTCACCTCTGGCTTCCCATCGACGTAAGATAAAGCTACCTCGCTTTGCATTGGTAATCACAATTCCCTATCAAGAAGACTAATGAATCCAAATGTTAAACAGAAGAGAATGGTGAGGTACAGACACTCGTTGTCGCACAAGGTTACATTACTAGAGTTAGTTACGCTCTGTGTGGAGCTTTATTAAGTCATGTTTCGCTCTGTGTGGAGCTTTATTAAGTCATGTTTAGCTGTGTGGAGCTTTATTAAGTCATGTTTCGCTCTGTGTAGAGCTTTATTAAGTCATGTTTCACTGTGTGGAGCTTTATCAAGTCCTGTTTCATTGTGTAGAGCTTTATTAAGTCATGTTTCACTGTGTGGAGCTTTATCAAGTCCTGTTTCGTTCTGTGTTAAGAAGTCACTTTACAACAAAAGCTTTATCCGCAACGAGTGCAGGTTTCAACAAAACGCTGAAAGCATTCAGGACTCGCCCGCCATGCGTTCAAACCCTGCCCGTTCCGTGGTTTGTCTGCAATGGTGTTATAACGACTTCGTGAGTCGATACGTTAAAATTCATCTTGTTTTCAACTGAGTTCGAAGATGACGTCACGTGTTCCATTTTGTTTTTTTTCCTAGAGAATTTTACCATACCGAGATTCTTTTATTCACGTTTTATAAAGTTGTTCTTACGTTTACCGACTGTGTTTACCTGGACGGAGGATCGAGCCTCCGACAGTCCTTGCGCTGAATGACCAGCATTGTTTAGCGCTCAACCTGAAACAGTAAACGGTGTCATGGTGACGTGGTAACAGGCTGGTTGATCAGGCCTTGTCTGGGACCGGGCCGCGGGGGCGTTGACCCCTGAATACATCCTTCAGGTTCATATGCCTCGGGCGAAACGTTTCCTTACTAAACTGTCTTTATCTGTGCATTCATGTCTCTCTGCACAACTTCTCGGCATGGCCATACCAGTTTAACCACTGTTTTCGGTTTAACTAGAGACCCTCTTCATATGAGATTAAACTACGTGTCTTAACCATCAACCTGTCGGTATTTTATACCATTTTTAAACATAGATATTAAACATAGATATTAAATACAGATATTAAACACAGATATTAAACACAGATATTAAACATAGATATTAAACATAGATATTAAACATAGATATTAAACATAGATATTAAACATAGATATTAAACATAGACATTAAACACAGATATGCAAACATCAACTACAAACATTGTTTAAAAAATAAACCTGCAGTTGCTGCCCTTTGTGTCTTCATCAACTACACCTTGTAGGTATTGCCACCCTCTCTACTGTTACAAGACAGAGGGCGACACACGAACAAGGAGCACTCGGTCAGGTCTACCGCCAGTACAACCTAAGAATTACCTGGAGTATACCTGGAGAGGGTTTACGGGGGTCAACGCCCCCGCGGCCCGGTCTGAGACCAGGCTTCATGAGTTGAGGAACACTGCGGCAGGAATAATGAAAGATGCCCAGATAAATACTGAAAAGATGCCCAGATAAACACTGAACAGATGCCCAGATAAATACTGGCATTTACAGGAGTCAACGCGCTTACAGTCATAAGTGTTACGTCTGGGGAAAAGAAATGATTTCAAATGTCGATTTTATCAACATAAGATATTCTGTACACACCAGACAACAATAATGCCGCATGCAAACACAGAGAACCGTAAAATCAATGTGCGTGTGTGTGTGTGTGTGTGTGTGTGTGTGTGTGTGAGTGTACTCACCTATTTGTGGTTGCAGGTCGAGTCATAGCTCCTGGCCCCGCCTCTTCACTGATTACTACTAGGTCCTCTCTCTCCCTGCTCCATGAGCTTTATCAAACCTAGTCTTAAAACTATGTATGGTTCCTGCCTCCACTACGTCGCTTTCTAGGCTATTCCACTTCCTGACAACTCTATGACTGAAGAAATACTTCCTAACATCCCTTTGACTCATAGGAGTCTTCAACTTCCATTTGTGACCCCTTGTTTCTGTGTCCCCTCTCTGGAACATCTTGTCTCTGTCCACCTTATCTATTCCTCGCAGTATTTTATATGTCGTTATCATGTCTCCCCTAACCCTCCTGTCCTCCAGTGTCGTCAGGCCGATTTCCCTTAACCTTTCTTCGTAGGACAATCCCCTTAGCTCTGGGACTAGTCTTGTTGCAAACCTTTGCACTTTCTCTAATTTCTTGACGTGCTTGACCAGGTGTGGGTTCCAAACTGGTACTGCATACTCCAGTATGGGCCTGACGTATATGGTGTACAGAGTCTTGAATGATTCCTTAGTGAGGTGTGTGTGTGTGTGTGTGTGTGTGTGTGTGTATGTGTGATGTTTAACACTGTAGATGGAAAAGCGTTCAAAGACACTGCAAGCAGGGGAGGGGAAAGGGGGAGGAGAAGGAACTAATACTTTCACTGCAGGTGTCAGCAGGTAGCACTTGTCGTTAAACACCATTATTTACCTTCTCTAAAGGACATTTAACATTACCAAAAATTATTACTCGCAAATCAGCGACTTCAGCTCCACCACTTCATAATATCACCTGTAATGATCGCGCCTCTCCCCTGACTACTGCTCTATATATCTAACCCCTTCATAACTCCCACTACTCTTTCTCTATTTCTTTTTTCTTCCTCTCGCCATGCTCGAGATCGTGTGACCACCAAAAGCGCACCGTGTTACTCTCACAGCGCAGGGCGACCTCATTACTACAACTGTCTTCATTATAGTTGAAGGACCTTGAAACACGTCCCAGGTAAACACCTGGTGTATTCTAAAGTCTCGTTCGCTTGCTCCCTCTTTTATGCCTCAACTTTGCAAATTGGGAGTGCGAACTGAACCTCTAATCATACTTACGTATGTGTGTGTGTGTGTGTGTGTGTGTGTGTGTGTGTGTGTTTGTGTGTGTGTGTGTGTATGTAAAACATACAACAAACTAAAAGGTGTATCCAAACTAATATATGATTCTTTACAGAAAGTGTGGAGTGTTGAGCAGACTCCTACTAGAAAAGAACTTCAGCACTACTGCTAGATATCTAGCACTCTAAACAACTGACAACTGATGCTGCTAGATCTCTAGCACCCCAGACACTGTCTTCTGTTGCTTGAGCATCACTTCTTGCCAACCTCACTCACTCAACAACCGTGCACCGACCTCGCTGTAATTCTTCAACAAATCCGTCGAAATATCAAACAATCTTGAGACTGTCTCGCTTTAATCCTTGCAAGGTGAAGTGCTAGACACAGACGCCCTCACACTCCCGGAGATCGTTTGAAAATCATTAATTATGGGAACAATAAATGAGCCGGACGAATCTTTTCTACGCGAGAGGAAAAAATGCTTAAAACCCAAGAACTTTACATAGAGAAAGAGCCTTTGTGGTGTTGGCTCTGACACTTGAAGGGGAAATAAGTGTTGTGTTAAGTATGTTGGTGTAAAGTGGGGTGAATCTTTAGTGTGATTACTGTGTATTCAAGGCGAAATATTCGTGTCGACTCAACGAAATAGTGAGTCAGTATGTGAAGGAATAACACAGAGGAGGAATAAGAGAATAAAGTGGTGTTTGTGGTGTCGTGGCTGACAGTGAAGCACAACTACTGAGTTGTAAACCAGGCAAGCGCCCACTACAAACTTCCAAACAAGTTTGCAACACTAAATTAAATTTGCGACTCGATTTTTTGGCCCTTGACTGACCGAATCAAGGAAGGAGTTGAGGAACCATCAGTGGGGAGGTGCTTGTGTTGCTACGCCCGCACCCACACCCACGAGTTGAGGAACCATCAGTGGGGAGGTGCTTGTATTGCTACGCCCGCACCCACACCCACGCCCAAGACTCACCTTTACACCATCACCATGACGGCTACAAGATTAAACCTCCTCCTCCTCCTACTGAGCTTAGGTGAGTACGATGTATATTCCATCCCAACAATATTTAAAAAACCAACATTTCAACAAATAATATTCTTAAAATAACTATATAAATTAAACCATTACACTTCATTTAAGGAAGTTGAGGGATAAACCAGGACTTTGCCTTAGCACTGCCAGTCACACAACAGTATGATAAACAAATCACCTCACATAAGAACGAAGACATTGAAGTCCTTATGGTAGAAGTGATTCCTGACATGTCAGCGGGAGACGCGATGGCTGGGTCATGTCTACATGTTTCACTATGGCAGAAAGGCACTTGACGTTTCGCTCTGTAGTATAAAACTTAGTTCAACACAGAGACTGAACACTGGAGACAGTGGAAGAAGTGGAGAGTTATATTTTGAGGTGTTCTGTCACTCAGCCTTGATAGGTGTTCAATATCTCAGCCTTGATAGGTGTTCAGTAGGTCAGCCTTGATAGGTGTTCAGTAGGTCAGCCTTGATAGGTGTTCAGTAGGTCAGCCTTGATAGGTGTTCAGTAGGTCAGCCTTGATAGGTGTTCAGTAGGTCAGCCTTGATAGGTGTTCAGTAGGTCAGCCTTGATAGGTGTTCAATATCTCAGCCTTGATAGGTGTTCAATATCTCAGCCTTGATAGGTGTTCAGTAGGTCAGCCTTGATAGGTGTTCAGTAGGTCAACCTTGATAGGTGTTCAGTAGGTCAGCCTTGATAGGTGTTCAATATCTCAGCCTTGATAGGTGTTCAATATCTCAGCCTTGATAGGTGTTCAATATCTCAGCCTTGATAGGTGTTCAATATCTCAGCCTTGATAGGTGTTCTATATCTCAGCCTTAGTAGGTGTTCAGTCGGTCAGCCTTAATAGGTGTTCAATATCTCAGCGTTGATAGGTGTTCAGTAGGTCAGCCTTGATAGGTGTTCAGTAGGTCAGCCTTGATAGGTGTTCAATATCTCAGCCTTGATAGGTGTTCAGTAGGTCAGCCTTGATAGGTGTTCAATATCTCAGCCTTGATAGGTGTTCAGTCGGTCAGCCTTGATAGGTGTTCAATATCTCAGCCTTGATAGGTGTTCAGTAGGTCAGCCTTGATAGGTGTTCAATATCTCAGCCTTGATAGGTGTTCAGTCGGTCAGCCTTGATAGGTGTTCAGTATCTCAGCCTTGATAGGTGTTCAATATCTCAGCCTTGATAGGTGTTCAGTCGGTCAGCCTTGATAGGTGTTCAGTATCTCAGCCTTGATAGGTGTTCAATATCTCAGCCTTGATAGGTGTTCAGTCGGTCAGCCTTGATAGGTGTTCAGTATCTCAGCCTTGATAGGCGTTCAATATCTCAGCCTTGATAGGTGTTCAGTAGGTCAGCCTTGATAGGTGTTCAGTATCTCAGCCTTGATAGGTGTTCAATATCTCAGCCTTGATAGGTGTTCAGTA